>JANJGN010000033.1:3477000-3482006 GCA_026770705.1 Isurus oxyrinchus
AGAGAGAGAGGCAGGGGAAGAGAGAGAGAGGGGCAGCGGGTGAGAGAGAGAGATGAAGGGGAGAGAGAGAGAGAGGCAGGGGAAGAGAGAGAGAGAGAGGGAGGGGAAGAGAGAGAGAGGGGCAGCGGGTGAGAGAGAGAGAGAGGGGCAGCGGGTGAGAGAGAGAGATGCAGGGGAGAGAGAGAGAGGCAGGGAAAGAGAGAGAGGGGCAGGGAGAGATGGCGAGGGAGAGGAAAGGGGGGAGAGAAAGAGAGGCAGGTAGAGAGAGAGAGAGAAAGATAGGGAGAGAGAGAGACGGAGAGAGGCAGGGAGAGAGACGGAAAGAAAAAGAGACAGAGGATCAGAGGAGACACAGACAGAGAGGGAGACAGAGAGACAGTGACAGAGAGAGAGTGAGATGGAGAGAATACAGACAGAAAGAACGAGAGGGAGAGGGGCAGGGAGAAAGAGAGAGGCAGGGGACAGAGATAGGTAGAGAGAGACGGAGAGAGAGAATACAGACAGAGCGAGAGAAAGAAAGGAGAGGGGGGGACAAACAGAGAAAGAAAAAGTGATAGAGGCAGAGGGAGAACAAAGAGACAATGGAGGACAGACAGAAACAGAAATAGAGAAACAAAGAGACAGAGTGAGACTGGAGACAAAGAGCAAAACAGGAAGACAGCAATGGAGGGAGAGAGAAAGAAAGAGATAAAAGAGGATAGAAACAGAGGCCATAGTGGTGGCTTAATGAATAAAAGACTGTTACCATCCCACTGCTCGCACTGGACTTGGAGGAGTTCTGGGTTGGTTTAACAATAATCAGTGGATTGGTCCTCTTCAGCCTACTCGCCTGGGAAACCATCTCTTCAAGAACCTGCAGGAGACTCACATTCAGTATCCTCCCTCCACAGACCCTCACATTCAGTATCCTCCCTCCACAGACCCTCACATTCAGTATCCTCCCTCCACAGACCCTCACATTCAGTATCCTCCCTCCACAGACCCTCACATTCAGTATCCTCCCTCCACAGACCCTCACATTCAGTATCCTCCCTCCACAGACCCTCACATTCAGTATCCTCCCTCCACAGACCCTCACATTCAGTATCCTCCCTCCACAGACCCTCACATTCAGTATCCTCCCTCCACAGACCCTCACATTCAGTATCCTCCCTCCACAGACCCTCACATTCAGTATCCTCCCTCCACAGACCCTCACATTCAGTATCCTCCCTCCACAGACCCTCACATTCAGTATCCTCCCTCCACAGACCCTCACATTCAGTATCCTCCCTCCACAGACCCTCACATTCAGTATCCTCCCTCCACAGACCCCTCACATTCAGTATCCTCCCTCCACAGACCCTCACATTCCGTATCCTCCCTCCACAGACCCTCACATTCAGTATCCTCCCTCCACAGACCCTCACATTCAGTATCCTCCCTCCACAGACCCTCACATTCAGTATCCTCCCTCCACAGACCCTCACATTCAGTATCCTCCCTCCACAGACCCTCACATTCAGTATCCTCCCTCCACAGACCCTCACATTCAGTATCCTCCCTCCACAGACCCTCACATTCAGTATCCTCCCTCCACAGACCCTCACATTCAGTATCCTCCCTCCACAGACCCTCACATTCAGTATCCTCCCTCCACACAGACCCTCACATTCAGTATCCTCCCTCCACAGACCCTCACATTCAGTATCCTCCCTCCACAGGACCCTCACATTCAGTATCCTCCCTCCACAGACCCTCACATTCAGTATCCTCCCTCCACAGACCCTCACATTCAGTATCCTCCCTCCACAGACCCTCACATTCAGTATCCTCCCTCCACAGACCCTCACATTCAGTATCCTCCCTCCACAGACCCTCACATTCAGTATCCTCCCTCCACAGACCCTCACATTCAGTATCCTCCCTCCACAGACCCTCACATTCAGTATCCTCCCTCCACAGACCCTCACATTCAGTATCCTCCCTCCACAGACCCTCACATTCAGTATCCTCCCTCCACACAGACCCTCACATTCAGTATCCTCCCTCCACAGACCCTCACATTCAGTATCCTCCCTCCACAGACCCTCACATTCAGTATCCTCCCTCCACAGACCCTCACATTCAGTATCCTCCCTCCACAGACCCTCACATTCAGTATCCTCCCTCCACAGACCCTCACATTCAGTATCCTCCCTCCACAGACCCTCACATTCAGTATCCTCCCTCCACAGACCCTCACATACAGTATCCTCCCTCCACAGAGACCGTGTGACCACCAGGGTAGGGGAGGGGGCCGTCACACCAGTAGGCTGCTCACTCCAAGTGGTCACTCTGATTTGAACTCTGACCTTTGAACTTGGAGACCAGGTCAGGGTGGACCTGCACTTGGGTTTTCAGATGCCAAACCTGGCTGGTCCAGACTGACCAGGACCAAAGAGAGAGGCCAGGCACTGGGCAGTGGGCTCGGAGTCAGGAACATCCTCCCAAACTCAGTGTCAACATTTCAAACCCACTTCCTGATCTAGGATTCGATTAAGGAGAGTCCTTTATAACCTGGTATAGATTCCAATACAGGGGGAGACCATGCAGTGGCATCCCATTACTGACTGGCACTTTGATCTATTTCCAATCTGTCTCAGCCCTGGCGCAGTCAGCCGCATACCCGATTCTGAATCACAAGATGCCAGGCTCAAGTCCCACTCCAGGGCTTGGGAACAAAAAGAAATCCAAAGCTGACACTCCCAATGCAGTACTGAGGGTGAGCCACACTGTCAGTGGGTCAGTACTGAGGGAGTGCCGCACTGTCGGAGGGTCAGTACTGAGGGTGAGCCGCACTGTCAGAGGGCCAGTACTGAGGGAGTGCCGCACTGTCAGAGGGTCAGTACTGAGGGAGTGCTGCACTGTCAGAGGGTCAGTACTGAGGGCGTGCTGCACTGTCAGAGGGTCAGTACTGAGGGAGTGCTGCACTGTCAGAGGGTCAGTACTGAGGGAGTGCCGCACTGTCAGAGGGTCAGTACTGAGGGAGTGCTGCACTGTCGGGAGGGTCAGTACTGAGGGAGGTGCTGCACTGTCGGAGGGTCAGTACTGAGGGTGAGCCGCACTGTCGGAGGGTCAGTACTGAGGGTGAGCCGCACTGTCGGAGGGTCAGTACTGAGGGAGTGCTGCACTGTCAGAGGGTCAGTACTGAGGGAGTGCCGCACTGTCAGAGGGTCAGTACTGAGGGAGTGCTGCACTGTCAGAGGGTCAGTACTGAGGGTGAGCCGCACTGTCAGAGGGTCAGTACTGAGGGAGTGCTGCACTGTCGGAGGGTCAGTACTGAGGCTGAGCCGCACTGTCGGAGGGTCAGTACTGAGGGTGAGCCGCACTGTCGGAGGGTCAGTACTGAGGGAGTACTGCACTGTCAGAGGGTCAGTACTGAGGGAGTGCCGCACTGTCAGAGGGTCAGTACTGAGGGAGTGCTGCACTGTCGGAGGGTCAGTACTGAGGGGAGTGCTGCACTGTCGGAGGGTCAGTACTGAGGGTGCGCCGCACTGTCAGAGGGTCAGTACTGAGGGAGTGCTGCACTGTCGGAGGGTCAGTACTGAGGGAGTGCCGTACTGTCAGAGGGTCAGTACTGAGGGAGTGCCGCACTGTCAGAGGGTCAGTACTGAGGGAGTGCCGCACTGTCGGAGGGTCAGTACTGAGGGAGTGCCGTACTGTCAGAGGGTCAGTGCTGAGGGAGTGCTGCACTGTCAGAGGGTCAGTACTGAGGGAGAGCGACACTGTCGGAGAGTCAGTACTGAGGGAGTGCCACACTGTCGGAGGGTCAGTACTGAGGGAGTGCTACACTGTCGGAGGATCAGTACTGAGGGAGAGTACCGCACTGTTGGAGGGTCAGTACTGAGGGAGTGCTGCCCTGTCAGGGGGTCAGTACTGAGGGAGTGCTACACTGTCAGGGGGTCAGTACTGAGGGAGTGCTACACTGTCAGGGGGTCAGTACTGAGGGAGTGCTACACTGTCAGGGGGTCAGTACTGAGGGGAGTGCTGCACAGTCAGGGGGTCAGTACTGAGCAAGTGCTGCATTGTTGGAGGGTCAGTCCTGAGGGAGTGCTACATTATCGGAGGGTCAGTACTGAGGGAGTGCCGCACTGTCAGAGGGTCAGTACTGAGGGAGTGCCCCCCCTGTCGGAGGGTCAGTATTGAGGTAGTGCTGAACTGTCAGAGGGTCAGTACTGAGGGAGTGCCGCACTGTCAGAGGTTCCATCTTTCAGATGAGCCATTAAACGGAGGTCCTGTCTGCTGATGTGGCTGTAAAAGATCCCATGAACAGTATTTTGAAGAATAGCTGGGCAGGGGGGTGCCAGGGAGGGGGGTGCTGGGGAGGGGGATGATGGGGAGGGGGTGCCGGGGAGGGGGTGTCGGGGAGGGGATGTCGGGGAGGGGGATGGTGGGGAGGGGGATGGTGGGGATTGTGGTGTCGGGGAGGGGGGGTGCCGGGGAGGGGGGTGTCGGGGAGGGGGGTGTGGGGGAGGGGGATGGTGGGGAGGGGGGGGGTTGTGGGGAGGAGGGTGCCAGGGAGGAGGGTGCCATGGAGGGGATGTCGGGGAGGGGGATGGTGGGGAGGTGAGTGCCAGGGAGGGGGTGTTGGGGAGGGGGCTGTCGGGGAGGGGGTGTGGGGAGGGGGGTGTGTGGGGAGGGGGGGTGGTGGGGGAGGGGGGGGTGGTTGGGGAGGGGGGGGGGTGGGGGTGGGGGAGGGGGGGCTGGTTGGGAGGGGGGGTGCCAGGGAGGGGGGTGGTGGGGAGGTGGGTGCCGGGGGAGGGGGTGTTGGGGAGGGGGCTGTCGGGGAGGGGGGTGGTGGGGGAGGGGGGGGTGTTGGGGGAGGGGGGGTGGTGGGGAGGGGGGGGTTGTGGGGAGGGGGGGTGGTTGGGAGGGGGGGTGCCAGGGAGGGGGTGTGGTGGGGAGGGGGGGGGTTGTGGGGAGGGGGGTGCTGGAGAGGGGGGTGTCGATGAGGGGGATGGTGGGGGTGGGGGGTGCCGGGCAGG
>JANJGN010000033.1:3482106-3548411 GCA_026770705.1 Isurus oxyrinchus
CCCTGCACATTTTCCCCTTCAGGTATTTATCCAATTCCCCTGTTGAAAGTTCCTATTGAATCTGCTTCCACCGCCCTTTCAGGCAGCGCCTTCCAGATCACCACAACTCGCTGTGTAAATAAACCTTCTCCTCATCTCCCCCTCTGGTCCTTTTCCCGATTCTCTTCAATCTGTGTCCCTCTGGTTACCGACCCTCCTGCCTTTACTCTGCCAAAACCCCCACATGGTTTTGAATACCAGGCTCCCCACATAAAGCCAGTTGCAGATCCAGTTCTTGCAATAAGCTTCCATACTCCCCAGAAGCCTCTTCCCACTCCCTCTTCACCGAATGACCACATAACTGTCTTTCACTGATGTTGTTTGAAGAATAAATATTGACCCTAGGATACCGGAGAGAATACTGCAGCAGATCACGCTGGGGATCATTTACAAGCACTGAGATGGCAGAAGCTTCCTCAGTAATTATTGCATCCAAAAGTGATGTTCTGACAGTGCAGCACTCCCTCGATACTGACCCTCTGACAGTGCAGCACTCCCTCGATACTGACCCTCTGACAGTGCGGCACTCCCTCAGTACTGACCCTCCGACAGTGCAGCACTCCCTCAGTACTGACACTCCGACAGTGCGGCACTCCCTCAGTACTTACCCTCCGACAGTGCAGCACTCCCTCAGTACTGACCCTTTGACAGTGCAGCACTCCCTCGATACTGACCCTCTGACAGTGCAGCACTCCCTCGATACTGACCCTCTGACAGTGCGGCACTCCCTCAGTACTGACCCTCCGACAGTGCAGCACTCCCTCAATACTGACCCCTCTGACAGGGCAGCACTCCCTCAGTACTGACCCTCCGACAGTGCGGCACTCCCTCAGTACTGACCCTCCAACAGTGCAGCACTCCCTCAGTACAGACCCTCCCACAGTGCGGTGCTCCCTCGGTACAGACCCTCCGACAGTGCGGCACTCCCTCAGTACTGACCCTCTGACAGTGCTGCACTCCCTCAGTACTGACCCTCCCAAAGTGCAGCACTCCCTCAGTACTGACCCTCCGACAGTGCAGCACTCCCTCGATACTGACTCTCCCACAGTGCAGTGCTCCCTCAGTACTGACCCTCCGACAGTGCGGCACTCAACTCAGTACTGACCCTCCGACAGTGCAGCACTCCCTCAGTACTGACCCTCCGACAGCGCGGCACTCCTTCAGTACTGATCCTCCGACAGCGCGGCACTCCCACAGTAGTGACCCTCCGACAGTGCGGCACTCCCACAGTACTGATCCTCCGACAGCGCGGCACTCCCACAGTACTGACCCTCCGACAGTGCGGCACTCCCTCAGTACTGACCCTCCGACAGTGCGGCACTCCCTCGGTACTGACCCCTCCGACAGCGCGGGCGCTCCCTCGGTACTGCACTGGGAGTATCTGCCCCAGATTATGTGTTCAAATCTCTGGATTGGATTGGGACTCTCTCGAGCTGGGTATTAAGTTTCTCCTGAATTCCTGATCAGATTTATTAGTGAATTTTTCATTTTTAAAAATTCCTTCTTGGGATGTGAGCATCACTGGCTAGACCATCTACTGCCCATCCCTAATTGCCCCTTGAGAAGGTGGTGGTGAGTCACCTTCTTGAGCCGCTGCAGTCCATGTGGTGTAGGTACACCCGCCACGCTGTTAGGGAGGGAGTTCCAGGATTTTGACCAGCGACAGTGAAGGAACGGCCGATATAATTTCCAAGTCAGGATGGTGAGTGACTTGGAGGGGAACTTCCAGGTGGTGGTGTTCCCCATGTGTCTGCTGCCCTTGTCCTGCTAGATGGTAGCGGCCGTGAGTTTGGGCAGATTTACCTGCTCCGCCAGTGGGACCAATGTTTTTCCGACACCCCTTTACCCTGCAGCTGAGCGCTTTTGCAATTTTGTCTTGAACAGGAAGTTTGCTCCACGCTGTTCTGTCTGTGCGAAGCCCATCATGCCTGAGGCTGGTCAGGAGGAGACTGTAAGGATCGTCGCTCTGGATCGCAGCTTTCATGTGAACTGTTACAAGTGTGAGGTAAGAACTCACTGCGATTCTCGAGCTGCCCAGACTGGGCTTGTAACTCCTTGAGTGCAGATGACCAAGGGGTGACCCGATCAACCCAGGCTGGAAGACAGGAGCAGGTGTAGCCAATTCGGCCCGTCGAGCCTGTTCTGCCATTCAGTTCGATGGTGGTGGATCACTACCTCGATGCCAGTTTCCCAACCTGTCTCCAAATCCCCTCCTGTCCGCAGAAATCTATCAATTCCTGTCTTGAACATGCTCAATGATGGAGCTTCCACAGCTCCCTGGGGTAGAGAATTCCAAAGACTCACCCACCCTCTGGGTGAAGAAACTCCTCCTCGTTGCCCCGTCTTAAATGGCCTACTCCTTATCCTGAGTTTATATCCCCTGGCTCTAGACTCACCAGCCAGGGGAAACGTCTTATCTACATCCACCCTGTCAGGTCCTGTAAGAATCTTGTAAGTTTCAACGAGGTCACCCCTCATTCTTTTGGAACTCTAGGGAATGCAGACCCACCCTCCTCAATCTCTCCTCATAAGACAATCCCACCATCACAGGACTTAATCTGTAGCAAGTATAACCCTCAGATCAGGGGACCAAAGCTGTACACGATACTCCTTGCGAGAGATCACCAAGGACTCTAAATAACTGCAGCAAGACATCCTTATTCCTGTACTCACATTCCCTCACGATGGTGGCTAGCATACCATTTACCTTCCTAACTGCTTGCTGCACCCTGCGTGCTAACTTTTAGTGACTCACGAACAAGGACACCCAGGTCCCTATGGACACCCGCACTTCCAACCTCTCACCATTTAAGAAATATTTTTTCTGTTTTTTTTTCTACCAAAGTGAATAACTTCACACTGATTCACATTATATTCCATCTGCCATGCTCTAGCCCATTCACTTAGCCTGTCCAAATCCTCTGAAACCTCCTTGCAGCCTCCTCACGACTTACATTCCCACCCAGTTAGATGTCATCAGCAAAATTGGAAATATTACCAATTGGTCCCCACATCCAAATAATTTATATAGATTGTGAACAGCTGTGGACCTAGTACTGATCCTTGCAAGTATCCCAATAGCGACAGCCTGCCAGCCTGAGAATGATCCGTTTGTTCCTACTCTCTGCTTTCTGTTAGCCAATTCTCAATCCGTACCAGTATATTACCCCCAATCCCGTATGGTCTAATATTCTTTACTGATCCCCTGTATGTGACCTTATCAAAAGCCACCTGAAAATCCAAACACACCACATCTACCGGTTCTCATTTATCAATGTTACGAGTAACATCCTCAAAAAAAAAACTCCAGCGATAGGTCAAACATGATTTTCCCTTTCAGAGACCCGTATTGACTCTGTCCAGTTTTACCATTCTTTTCCAAAGGTCCAGTTATCGCATCCTTTATAACAGGTTCTAACTGATGTCAAACTGCATCTTAGCTCTCCTCTCTCCTTCCTTCTGCCTTAATTAGCGGGGTTACATTTGCTACTTTCCAGTCGGCAGGAGCCTCTCCAGAATCTATAGAAGTTTGGAAGGTAACCACCAATACACCCACTAACTCTCTCGCCACCTCCTTCAACACTCGGGGACGGACCTCTTCTGATCCAGGGGATTTATCAGCCTTCAATCCAGTTAACTTTCCGAGTACTGCCTCTTTGCTGACACTAATTCCTCTTAGTTCCTGAGTTCTCACAAGTCCCTCGGCTGCCTAGTATTTCTGGGAGATTTTCTGAACCACCTTCCGTGAAGCCAGACGCAAAGTAATTGTTTAGGTTCTCCGCCATTTCCCTTATAAATTCTCCAGTCCCCTCCCACCCGTAGTGGGCCTCATATTTGTCCTTGCTAATCTTGTCTCGTTTCACATACCGAAAGGAGTGTTTTCCATCTGCCTTTTATGTTCCTTGCTAGTTTGCATTCGTATTCTACTTTTCCCTTTATCAGTTTCTTGGTCCTCCTTTGCTGGGTTCTAAGTTGCTCCTAATCCTCGGGGCGTGTCACTTTTACTGGCGACCTTATAAGCCCCTCCCTTTGACCCCGATGCAATATTTAATGTCTTTCGTTAACCACGTTTGATTTATCTTTTCCCTTAGAGGGACGTAGACCTGTGGTGGACTGCGTCGTGTTTCTTTTAACCACCAGCGCTTGCAAATGATTAAAGGATTTGACGGGGTTGATTGATGAGAAACTATTTGCTCTGTTGCGGGGTGCGGAGGGGGTGGGGGTGGGGTTGGTGGGGGGCTGGGGTTGGTGGGGGAGGGGGATCCAGAAAAGTCGTTTTGGGTGGGTGGGGGGGGGGGGGTTGGCGGGCAGAACCTAAAATTCGAGCCAGGCCGTTGAGGGGTGATGTCAGGAAGCACTTCCTCACCCAAATGGGGAGCGGGAACCTGGAACTCTCTCCCCACCAACACCCCCCCCCCACCCCCCCCTCCAACTCCCCCTGAAGCTGGGGAGGTGGAGGAGGGGGAGGGGGGGTGTCAATTGGAAATTTCAAAACTGAGGTGGATAGGATTTTTGTTGGGTAAGGGGATTAAGGGGTTACAGGGCCAAGGTGGTTGGGCAGAGTGAAGATACCAGATCAGCCATGAGCTAACAGAATGGCAGAAGAAGCGCAATGGGCACGAGGGCCTCCTCCTGTTCCTCCCTCGGGTCCCCCACCCTCCCCGCCCTTCACGGATTTCCGTGCCCCCCTCCCAGAGGTTCCCGGGATCGCCCTGCTTGAGCCGGGCTGGTTTGGGGTAGGGTTGGCGACGGGCTGTTCAACCGAGTGGGGCATCGCTGCAATCCCGTTGCATCCATGTGACCACCTCCCCCCCCCCCCCCCCAACCCCCCCACCTCACTAACCCTCGGCTGACTCATCCCAGCTGAGGTGAGAATGGAGATTAAACTGCAGGGCACCACATTGGCACAAGGTTCAGTTTGTTTAGCCAACCGAGGGCGAGGCGGGTGGGAGGATCAGTCAGCCTGTGGAGGGATTGTTTCCTTTTGACTTTGAGCCATGTGGGTGCTGTCCTCACCTTTTGGGTAAGAAGGTTCTGGGTTCAAATCCCACTCCAGAGTCTCCCAGTGCAGCACTGAGGGAGTGCCGCACTGTCGGAGGGTCAGTACTGAGGGAGTGCCGCACTGTCGGAGGGTCAGTACTGAAGGAGTGCCGCACTGTCGGAGGGTCAGTGCTGAGGGAGTGCCGCACTGTGCGAGGGTCAGTACTGAGGGAGTGCCACACTGCCCGAGGGTCAGTACTGAGGGAGTGCCACACTGCCCGAGGGTCAGTACTGAGGGAGTGTCGCACTGCCCGAGGGTCAGTACTGAGGGAGTGCCACACTGCCCGAGGGTCAGTACTGAGGGAGTGCCGCACCGTCGGAGGGTCAGTAGTGAGGGAGCGCTGCACTGTCGGAGGGTCAGTACTGAGGGTGTGCCGCACTGTCGGAGGGTCAGTACTGAGGGTGTGCCGCACTGTCGGAGGGTCAGTACTGAGGGAGTGCCGCACTGTCGGAGGGTCAGTTCTGAGGGAGTGCTGCACTGTCAGAGGGTCAGTACTGAGGGAGTGCCACACTGTCGGAGGGTCAGTACTGAGGGAGTGCCGCACTGTCGGAGGATCAGTACAGAGGGAGTGCTGCACTGTCGGAGGTGCCATCTTTCAAATGAGACATTAAACCGAGGCCCTTTGGATTGATGTGTTACTAATCCCTCCGCCACTACGTGTCGAACAAGGGAGTTCTCCCCAGTGTTCCTGGCTGACCTTTACCCCCTCAACCCACCTCAGGAATGGAAAGTACGCATCGCTATCACATGGCTGGTTGTGGGATCTTGCTGTGCGCCAATTCTCTGCCTCGTTTCTTACATTTACAAGAGTGATCACTTCAGAGCGACTTCATTGGCTGGGATGGTGGTTTGGGATGTTTTGAGGAAGTGATAGGAATGCGGGTTCTGTCTTTAAAATGTCCGTGGGCTGTTTTCTCCTTCCACTCACTCTGTTCCCCTTTTGACCTCCGCAGGACTGTGGATTCGTCCTGTCGTCGGAGGGGGAGGGGTGCGGCTGCTACCCATTGGACGGTCACATCCTGTGTAAGACCTGCAGCTCGCGAAGAATTCAGGACCTCTCGGCAAAGATCACCACCGACTGCTAACTGCCCTCCTCTCTCTGCAACTGGGGCCCAGAATCCCACACCGAGAGAGAGAGAGAGAGAGACGGGGGGAGGGGGGGAGAGAGAGAGAGACGGGGGGAGGGGGGGAGAGAGAGAGAGACGGGGGGAGGGGGAGAGAGAGAGAGAGACGGGGGGAGGGGGAGAGAGAGAGAGCCGGGGGAGGGGGAGAGAGAGAGAGAGACGGGGGGAGGGGGGGAGAGAGAGAGACGGGGGGAGAGAGAGACAGGGAGAGAGAGACAGACAGAGAGACAAAGGGCAGACAGACAGACAGACAGAAAGAGACAAAGGGCAGACAGAGAGAGACAGAGAGAGTCAGACAGACAGAGAGAGACAAAGGGCAGACTGACAGAGAGAGACAGAGACAAAGGGCAGACAGAGAGAGACAGAGAGAGTCAGACAGACAGAGAGAGACAAAGGGCAGACTGACAGAGAGAGACAGAGACAAAGGGCAGACAGAGAGAGACAGAGAGAGTCAGACAGACAGAGAGAGACAAAGGGCAGACAGAGAGAGACAGAGAGAGTCAGACAGACAGAGAGAGACAAAGGGCAGACTGACAGAGAGAGACAGAGACAAAGGGCAGACTGAGAGAGAGACAGAGACAAAGGGCAGACTGAGAGACAGACAGGCAGACAGACAGAGTGGGGACCTGATTGCAGGAGGACGTGGCACTATGTGTGCTCTTTCCGGAGGTATCACGTGTGAATGAGACATGTTACACTCCACAGTGTCCTGGCACAGTGCTGAGTGCTGAGTGCTGTTAATGCTCATAGGATTCAGACTCAGCCTGTGAAAAAAAAACCTCAACACTTTTCATTTTAAAATAAACTAAAGTTACATAGAGATTAAACATAACACTCAACATGGTGCCAAGTTATTACCTTACCCAGCTCCCACTTCCTTCTCCTCACCTCTCTCTCTCTCTCTCTCTCTCTTTTTCAATTTAATCTGCATGGGAAATGAGTGTCTGAGTGTTTGGGGGGTGGGGGCAGGTTGGACACTCGTTCCATCACCTCACTCATACTTGGCATCGAGGCACTGGAGGATGTTGAGCCATTGTGGAGAGGGGACCAGCAATGGCAATGTTACTGAAAATCTTCAGTGTCTGGGATATTGAGCACTGTTGATCAGAACCCTTCCCAAAGTGAAACCCCCAAACCATTCATTACCCGCACCCCCCACTCCTCCATAACCTACCCCCTGAGGAGTGCAAGTCAGGGGTGTGGGTCTAAGGGGGCATGTTATCAGGGAAGGGTTTCTGAATTCCCATCATTGTATCTCTGAATCCTGTTACAAGGTTGTGAGACACCAGAACAGCCAAATAAAGCTACATGAATTGCATCATTCCTGTCCTGTCTTATTCAGTCGCAGAATCGATGGGGGCCAGCCGGAGAAATCCAACTGCTGGTTTCTTTTAGTCCTGTGGGTGTTCCCATTTCCAAGGTTCAGGGAGCTGCTGATGGCAACTGTCAGTCCACAGTGCAGGAAACAGACTGAGTGGTGAGGCGGGTACCTGTGAGTCTCTATACTCACAGGAGGTAACTCGGTGCCTGCTGGTGTGGGCTATTGTCATGGAGAATGTGTGTGTCTGTGTGTGTGTGTGTGTGTGTGTCTGTATATGTGTGTGTGTGTGTGTGTCTGTATGAGTGTGTGTGTGTGTGTCTGTATGAGTGTGTGTGTGTGTCTGTATGAGTGTGAGAGTCTGTGTCTGTATGAGTGTGAGAGTGTGTGTGTCTGTATGAGTGTGTGTGTGTATGAGTGTGAGTCTGTGTTTGTATGAGTGTGAGAATGTGTGTGTCTGAGTGTGTGTGTATCTGCATGAGTGTGAGAGTGTATGTGTCTGTATGAGTGTGTTATGAGTGTATGTGTGTGAATCTGAGTGTGTGTGTCTATGAGTGTGTGTGTGTGAGTGTGTGTGTCTGTATGAGTGTGAGAGTGTGTGTGTCTGTATGAGTGTGAGTGTGTGTGTGTCTGTATGAGTGTGAGAGTGTGTCTGAGTGTGAGAGAGTATGTGTATTTGAGTGTCTGTGTGTGTGTATGAGTGTGAGAGTGTGTATGAGTGTGTGTCTGTATGAGTGTGTGTGTCTGAGTGAGTGTGAGAGAGTGTGTGTCTATGAGTGTGTGTGTCTGTATGAGTGTGTGTGTGTGAGAGACCATTTGTGTGTATGAGTGAGAGTGTCTGTGTGTGTCTGAGCATGTGAGAGTGTATGAATGTGTGTAGGAGTGTGAAAGAATCTGTACCAATGCAAGTGTGAGAGAGGGAGAGTCTGTGTGTCTGTATGAGTGAGTGTGTGTGTGTGTGTGTGAAGGTCTATGTACCTATGTAAATGTGAGTGTGTGAGTGTGTGTCTGAGTGTGTGTGTCTGAGTGTGTGTGAGAGTGTGTATGAGAGTGTGTATGTGTATGAGAGTGTGTATGTGTATGAGTGTGAGTGTGTGTCTGAGTGTGTGTGTCTGAGTGTGTGTCTGAGTGTGTGTGTATGAGTGTGTGTATGAGTGTGAGAGTGTGTGTCTGAGTGTGAGAGAGAGTGTGTCTATGAGTGTGTGTGTCTGTATGAGTGTGTGTGTGTGAGAGACCATTTGTGTGTATGAGTGAGAGTGTGTCTTTGTGTGTGTCTGAGCATGTGAGAGTGTATGAATGTGTGTAGGAGTGTGATAGAATCTGTACCAATGCAAGTGTGAGAGAGGGAGAGTCTGTGTCTGTATGAGTGAGTGTGTGTGTGTGTGTGAAGGTCTATGTACCTATGTAAATGTGTGTGTTTGTATGAGTGTGTGTGTCTGTGTGCGAGAATCTTTGTGTGTTTGTGTCTTTGTGTGTGTGTATGAGTGTGTGCGCGAGAGAGACAGTCTGTGTGTCTGTATGAGTGAGAGTGTGTGTGTGTGAGGGTCTATGTATTTGACCTGCCCCCACTGTACAGTGCCCAGTCTGCACTGGGGCTTGTGACTGGAGTTGGTTCTCCCACTCTTACACAAGAAATAGAAGCAGGATTGGACAACGCGACCCATCGAGCCTGCTCTGCTGTTCAATACGATCATGGCTGATCTTGGGCTTTAACTCCACTTTCTCCGCTCCCCATATCCCTAAATTACCTGAAGAGCCAAAAATCTGTCTATCCCGGCATTAAACGTATAGAACGATGGAGCGTCCACAACCCTCTGGGGTAGAGAATTCCAAAGATTCACAGCCCTTTGAGTGAAGTCATTTCTCATCTCGGTCCGAAATGATCAACCCCTTATCCCGAGACTTAGATTCCTGACCAGAGGAAACAATCTCTCAGAGTCCACCCTGTCAAACCCCTTCAGAAGCTTATAGCTTTCAATGAGATCACCTCCCATTCTTAAACTCCAGACAATGTAGGATTTCTGTCCTCCTTCCCTGTGTTATAGGTTTCCAGCTGCTGTGTCTCTTTCTCCAGCGATGATGGGTGCTGTATACCCTGAGTTCCCCCACCAGACTGAGCTGTGCCACCTCCCCCCACCCCCCTTCTCCCAAGGGGATGCGTCGTTCACCAGGCAGAGCTGTGTCCACACCTCCCCACCACGCTCCCAGGGAGGGAGCTATGTCCCCAAGGGGACCTCTGTCCCCACTGTGTGGGCATCCACGTGGAGCTGGGCAGCAGATTCCCGGAGACAGACCCCGTCCGTAAACCCAGAGCATTTCAGTCTGCAGTAACCTGGTTATAATTCGGGCATATAGCTCCCTCCCTGGTAAAGGTGTGACCTGTTGCAGGCACTACAATTAGTCCCTGCCGCTGAACGACCCACCCTCCCCCACTCCAGCCCTGGGAAAAAACACCTAGGCAAGTATTGGGGGGGGGGGGGGGGGATGCCAAGATGGATGGCGATGCCCTTCTCAGTCGAATAGCTCGCCAGCGGCTCAGCAGCAGAGGCTGAGCGAAACCCGGCGGCTTGAGGCGAGATGTGACGTGCGAGGGTGGTGTGTCTCTCCCAGGGCAGATCATCTGGTCGCTAATCTCTTCGCTGCTGTGTGACGTTACCGGGCTGTGTGTAAAACTGGATGCCCCATTTTCCACATCAACACACGGGACTCCACTCCGTTTAATGTTTTTTTTTCCCGAAAATAGGGTCCCGCTTTGGCCGAGAGGTTGGGAAAGATGTCGGTTCGTATCATTTCTCAAGTTTGAGAGACCAACAGCGAGAGCAGAAAATTGGAACAGAACACATTCCTTATCCACAGGCACCTTTCCAATGATTTCGAGGATCCCTGTGGTTTGCATTTTCTGAACATGAAACGAAAAGTTAATTTTTCTTTAAAATTAAAGGAAAACTAAAAAAAAGATTGAAAATTAGCACCCAAGGGTATTGCTTAACTTCACCAGTGTGGCAAGTCAGGTGGATTTGAAATTAGCCTGGAATGTTTCTGAGGGTTCTGCTCTGATGCTGGTGAACAGCTTCTGCTGATATTTGTACACTTTCCCACATTAGCTAATTCCCTGGTCGCTTCAGTCCCTCTCCTGCTGATCATCAGCGAGTACAAGGCTCAAACCACTGCAGGGAATGAGTGCTGAGGAGCTGATGAATTCCCGTCAATCCACTGATTGAAGAGCTTTAGAGGGAGGGTTCCTGCTCCCGGTCACTGTCCAGTGAGCCCTGGGTTAGGGAGAGTTCCTGCTCCCGGTCACTGTCCAGTGAGAGCTGGGTTAGGGAGGGTCCCTGCTCCCGGTCACTGTCCAGTGAGCCCTGGGTTAGGGAGGGTTCCTGCTCCCAGTCACTGTCCAGTGAGTCCTGGAATCTATGAGCGCTGAATGCTGGCATTACTCCACGATGCAGAAGCAGCAGAACATCTTTTGTCTGGGTTCCCATCTGGAAAATGGCCCATCACGGTGTGGGGGTGTGGAGAGTGGGTGGCATTTATGGAACTGTAGGGGTTCAACCTTCAGGTGGGCGATGAAAAACTCGGCTTATTCACATCGTCATAGGGCGAGGGAGAAAACGTCAAATTAAAAACAAAACAGATCTCAATTCATTGAGTCTCAGGGCTTTGCACTGATTGGTGCACAGAACGCCCAATGAAATTGTAGCACCAATCCCAGAGTGCTGGGTGTGGGGGCTTTGCTTGTGGTGACATTACTGTTACCTCACCTGGGGGGGGGTATATAAACCCGGTAAAATGGGGGGCTGGAGGTGGTCAGAGCCGATATACAGAGAAGCTCGCCTCTCACTCAACTCACAGGACCTGACGAGAGTTTACATATCGTTATCTTCTCCGACTACAAAGCAAGAAAATCACTGCTCGAGATGTCAAGATCACAGGCTCAAGTCCTCCTCACTCTGATCTCTGTCGCTCTGCTGTTGCTAAGAGGATTGGGAACAGCCAGAGGAGAGGGTCTGCCAGACATCTTACAGGAGAGGGACCAGAAGGGGAAAGAGGTAAGGGAGACCCCTTGATAAAATCTCCATCGTGTCCCGCAAACATAGATTAATCCCACGCACTCATTTCTGCTCTCTCATTTAATCCCACTAAAATCCAGCTCTTAGAATAATTTAATGGCTCATTTTGTTCAGTTTATTGCGAATTTCTGCCTGTATTTATTTTTAAAGTGTTCTAGAGCTGAAACATGGGAGGAAGCTGGATTAACATCAGTGGAGACACAGTCAGTAACACAAGGCACTGGGGAGAGCGGAGTTACTGAGTGACAGTCTGAGGGAGCTGGATTAACATCAGTGGAGACACAGTCAGTAACACAAGGCGCTGGGGAGAGGGGAGTTACTGAGTGACAGTCTGAGGGAGCTGGATTAACATCAGTGGAGACACAGTCAGTAACACAGGGCGCTGGGGAGAGAGGAGTTACTGAGTGACAGTCTGAGGGAGCTGGATTAACATCAGTGGAGACACAGTCAGTAACACAAGGCGCTGGGGAGAGGGGAGTTACTGAGTGACAGTCTGAGGGAGCTGGATTAACATCAGTGGAGACACAGTCAGTAACACAGGGCGCTGGGGAGAGAGGAGTTACTGAGTGACAGTCTGAGGGAGCTGGATTAACATCAGTGGAGACACAGTCAGTAACACAGGGCGCTGGGGAGAGAGGAGTTACTGAGTGACAGTCTGAGGGAGCTGGATTAACATCAGTGGAGACACAGTCAGTAGCACAGGGCACTGGGGAGAGGGGAGTTACTGAGTGACAGTCTGAGGGAGCTGGATTAACATCAGTGGAGACACAGTCAGTAACACAGGGCGCTGGGGAGAGGGGAGTTACTGAGTGACAGTCTGAGGGAGCTGGATTAACATCAGTGGAGACACAGTCAGTAACACAGAGCGCTGGAGAGAGGGGACTTACTGAGTGACAGTCTGAGGGAGCTGGATTAACACCAGTGGAGACACAGTCAGTAACACAGGGTGCTGGGGAGAGGGGAGTTACTGAGTGACAGTCTGAGGGAGCTGGATTAACATCAGTAGAGACACAGTCAGTAACACAGGGCACTGGGGAGAGAGGGGTTATTGAGTGACCATGTGAGGAAGCTGGATTAACATCAGTAGAAATACAGTCAGTAACACAGAGCGCTGGAGGGAGAGGGCTTACTGAGTGACAGTGGGAGGAAGCTGGATTAACATCAGCAGAGATACAATCAGTAAGAAATATGAGTGAGTGTAAAATTATCCGGTCTTTAAGAGCCACATTGTGAGAACCAAGTTTGAGAAGAGTACAAGACAGGATGGGATAAACCAGGAGGCAGTGAATACGTGATGCAAAGTCTGTGGTTTGGATTGTTGGGTGCAGGAGTGAGGATTCCAATAGCCTTGGGAAGTATTGGGTAGACCAGGGGACACTCTGATGAATCTCAATTCCAGCACAAGCATGGACGGAGCAGAAAGCAAGTGTGGGGTGGGAAATTTGGAAATGCATATGTGAGAAAGGAAAGATTCAGGGGAGTGAGGGGAATCAGATGATTGAAGAAGATGAGCAGGAGTTGGGATGAAAGGAGAAGATTTCAGAAATCAGTGAGTTTAGGTTCCTGTTTTATTCCTCAACCTCATTACCATATGGCGTTGACTGTTAGTTAGGGAGCAACAAGCACTCTCTCTATATCACGTCTCTAAGGCAGAAGGTTGTGAATTTAGGACACGCTCCAGAGACCTAAGCACAAAACCCAGACTGACAGTCTCAGCGTAGTACTGAGGGAGTGCTGCACTGTTGGAGGGTCAGTACTGAGGGAGTGCTGCACTGTTGGAGGGTCAGTACTGAGGGAGTGCTGCACTGTTGGAGGGTCAGTACTGAGGGAGTGCCGCACTGTCGGAGGGTCAGTACTGAGGGAGTGCCGCACTGTCGGAGGGCCAGTACTGAGGGAGTGCCGCACTGTCGGAGGGTCAGTACTGAGGGAGTGCTGCACTGTCGGAGGGTCAGTACTGAGGGAGTGCCGCACTGTCAGAGAGTCAGTACTGAGGGAGTGCCGCACTGTCGGAGGGTCAGTACTGAGGGAATGCCGCACTGTCGGAGGGTCAGTACTGAGGGAGTGCCACACTGTCGGAGGGTCAGTACTGAGGGAGTGCATCACTGTCGGAGAGTCAGTACTGAGGGAGTGCCGCACTGTCAGAGGGTCAGTACTGAGGGAGTGCTGCACTGTCGGAGGGTCAGTACTGAGGGAGAGCTGCACTGTGGGAGGGTCAGTGCTGAGGGAGCGCCGCACTGTCGGAGGGTCAGTACTGAGGGAGTGCCACACTGTCGGAGGGTCAGTACTGAGGGAGAGCCGCACTGTCGGAGGGTCAGTACTGAGGGAGTGCCGCACTGTCGGAGGGTCAGTACTGAGGGAGTGCCGCACTATCGGAGGGTCAGTACTGAGGGAGTGCCGCACTGTCGGAGGGTCAGTACTGAGGGAGTGCCGCACTGTCGGAGGGTCAATACTGAGGGAGTGCCGCACTGTCGGAGGGTCAGTACTGAGGGAGTGCCGCACTGTCGGAGGGTCAGTACTGAGGGAGTGCCGCACTGTCTTTGGGATGAGCACTAAATCAAGGCCCTATCTTCTCCCTCAGATTGACACCAGGCTCCGGTGTCCTGGGGCCAATATATATCCCTCGACCAATATCACTTAATGGAAAAAAAAACCCCAGATGATCTGGGTCTTTGCCACGTTGCTGTTTGTGGGATCTTGCTGTGCGCTGATGGGGGTGGGCTGCCGCCCTTTCTATACATTACAACGACGGCTAATAAGAGAAAGATAAAAAAAAAGGTACTGCGTTTTGTTGGAGAAGCACCCTGAGGTTGTGGGAGGCGCTACAGAAATGCCAATCTGTTGTTGTTGTTGTTGTTGTTGTCCTGCAGGATCTGTCCAGGGTGATGGTGCTGAAACTGGTCTCGGAGCTGCTGCGGGCCGAGCACAAGGCGCTGCCGAGCCCCGGGAGGAGCGAGACGGCTCTGGGTGAGCTCTTTCGCCGGTGGAGCTCCCCGCGGGACCGCAAAGCCGGCTGCAAGAACTTCTTCTGGAAAACCTTCACCTCCTGTTAACTCGGCCGAGAAGAGTTGCTGGGTGGGGAGGGAGCGGGGAAGACGGTGGGGGAATCGAAGATGTTCCCCAGCGCCACAAGCTGCTGGACTCCAAAGAGGAGGGAAGATGAACCACCCCTGAACCAGTGCAAGAGAAACAATAACAGATTCTTAATCAAGCTTTTAAAATTCAGTCCCCACCTCTCCCCTGTATCCCTCCCTCTCTCTCTCCCTCTCTCTCTCCCTCTCTCTCTCTCTCTGGAGGTTGTTTCTAAACTTGGATTGTGCCAGTATTGAAAAAAAAAACTTTTCTTGTGTGTTTACCCACGGTGTTTGTAAACGATTGACTCGTTTTCCATTGTTCTCTAAGCTCTCGCACAATAAAATGTTTTATCCCCCCACGCACAACCCCCCCTCCCTCTTCTTGCTTCTCCAAGACTGATGTGTTCAGTGTTTTGTGGTCTCTGACTGGAACCCACCAGGCAGCCGCTGATGGGTGACATCACCCTTTGGCCCCAGAGCCCCTCGTACCTTTGGTTAACAAAAGAAAAAAAATCTATCAGTCTCAGATTTTAAAGGAATCGATCCAGCATCGATCGCCATTTGCGAAAGGGAGTTCCAAACTTCTGCCGCCCTTGGTGTGTGGAGGTGTTTCCTCATTTCACTCCTGAAAGATCTGCCTGTGATTTTTAAGACCCTGCCCCCCCAGTTCTAGACTCCCCCAACCAGCGGAAATAGTTTATCCCTATCAGTTCCCCTGAATAGTTTGAAAACTTTGATAAAAATCAAACCTTAACGTTCTACAGGCCAGGCAATACAACCCATGTTTGTGTAATCTCTAATTGTAACTTAACCCCCATTCTGGTGAACCCAATATAGCATTCCTACTTACATCATGGTTAGCTTTCTCAACAGAGAACGAGGATAAAATGTCATACATGAAACTTCTTGTGACCCACACGTTCCAACACAGTTAGTTCCAAGTCTACCCAAGCTAGGACAGGGATCAAACCCCATGCTGTTTGAACCAGTCTGATCCAAACTGGCCATCCACCTCCACCCCCCAGGAGTCCTGGCACCAGGCATGTTGTAGCCCAGAGTAGAGGCTTCAGTTCCTTCCCATTACATGGCTAATCAGGAATCTCTCCTGCTCTTACTGCCTGTCACTGGTGTGTGTTGGAAGGGTTTAACAAGTTATGAACATGCCTCATGAATGGGCCATCAAGTACCTGGGGTGAGGCTTGAACCCCGGTCATCTGGGTCAGAGACAGGGACACTACCTGCTGCACCACAGGGGCCTCTACACCCTCAGAAACTAAAGAAACACAAATCTCCCAGCACCTGACCATTTTCACTACAGGTCGTTCAAAAGGAAGTTGCAGATGTTCCCACATCACGATTTTTCCAAGACTTGGGTTGGAACATTCCCAATGTCACTGCTTTATGTAAGAGGATGGGAGAGGTAAACTCGGAGAAGTCATTCACTGATTAGTCCAACATCAGTTTTTGGGGGAGTGAGGTTCATGTTACACAGAACTGAGTGTACCAGGAAAATCTCAGCTCATCGGAGAGAGCCAGGTTGAATTTGTAATGGGTGGCTCATGTCAAATAAACCCAGCTGACTTTTTCGAAGATGTCACTGAAGCCATAGATAAGGGAGTGTCTATGGATGTTACTTATACATAGACTTCCAGAAGGTATCCAACAAGGTCCCACACAAGGAACTGCTATCAAGAAGAACACAGGGAATGTTGGGGGGGGAAGCAACCATGTGGCATGGCAAGTGGGTTGGGTTCAGAGGTAGGAGACAGAGAGTAGGGAGAACAGATAACGAATTGGCAGGATGTGACCAGCAATATCCCATTCCCCACCCCACACCCAGCGAGGCCTCAATTTTTCATTATATTTCAAAACGGCTCGGATGAAGGAGCCGGGAAATCCAAGTTGGTTGACAACACAATATTAGGCAGCGCAGTAAGTGGTGTAGAAAGTTGCAACGGGAAATAATACATCCATTTAAAAGGCTAATGGAATGTTGGTCTTTATCTCAAAGGGGACTAGGATACTAAGAGGAAAGAATTGATGCTTCAGTTGTACAGAGCCTTGGCCAGACCCTATCAGGTGTAACTAGGTTCAGTTCTGGGTCCCACACCTCAGGGTGGAGATACTGACCTTTGAGGGGAAGCAACTCAGATTCATCAGAATCATACTGGGGCTAAAAGGGTTAAGTTAAATTAAGTTACGAGGACAGGTTGCACATACTAGGCTTGTATTCTCTCCGGTATAGAAGAGTAAGGGAGTTTACTATGATTTGATAGGGTTGATAGAGAGAAACTATTTCCTCTGGTGTTGGGGAGGGGTCCAGAACAAGGGGGTGGGGGGGGGGGAGTTCGGGGGGGGGGGGGGTGTGGGGGGGTGCAGGTGTAGAACCTTCAAATTGGAGTCAGGCTGTTCAGGGGTGATGTCACACAAAGAGGAGTGGGAATCTGGAGCTCTCTCCCCCACAAAAAATTGCTGAGACTGGAGGGGGGGGGGGGGGGGGGGGTGGGGTCAATTGGGTGTTAAAGGTTCAGGAAGGCGGGTAGATGGAGTTAAGATACAAATCAATGATCTAATTAAATGGTGGAGCAAGTGCCAAGGGCTGAATGGCCTCCTCCTCTTCCATTTGGTGTTAAACCATCAGGGGCCAGGAGAGGAGAGACATTTAAGGAATCATCTGTGGGGAAAAGCTGGGAACATACAAGTGTACGAAAAGGGAGCAGGAGGAGGCCATTCAGCCCCTCGAGCCTGCTATGCCATTTAGTAAGATCGTGGCTGATCTGACAGTAACCTGAAATCTCCCTCCCACCGACCCCGATAACCTATCACCCTCTTGCTTCCCACGAATCTCTCCACCTGCCTTAAAAATACTCCAAGACTCTGCTTCCACCACCTTTTCAGGAAGAGAGTTCCAAAGATTCACGACCCTCTGAGAGAAAAAAATTCTCCTCATCTCTGTTTTAAATGGGTGACCCCCTTATTTTTAAACAGTGACCCCCTAGTTCTAGATTCTCCCATGAGAGGAAACCTCCTCTCCACATCCACCCTGTCAAGACCCCCTCAGGGTTTTGAAAGGATCAAATCCGATGTGGCTCAGGGTGATGACGGAGGTGGATTTAACACCACCATGGACAGCACCTTGAGTTTTCTTGGCTTCAGACACAGGTCAAACCAGCTGGCACCCTCGATTAACCCTGCAGTGCGGGGGGGGGAGGGGAACACTGCCTCACGTCCTGCCCGGTCTAACAATGGGTTAAGGAAGATTCTGGGCTTGTTCCACGTCTGCATGTCTCACACTGAAATCATCATCCGCCCAGTCTGCTGTTTGTTAAATGTCCCCAACAACATACACATCAAGCAGCTGCACACCATCTGTGGGGGAATGTGGTCATCCATCTCCCCCCCTACCCACCAGCACATTTCACTTCATTCTCTTTGGACAATCCTGCCTGATTGGGGTCAGGCTGCAGGGAACATCATCACGCTTTCTTCAATAAAGAAGCTGTTTCTCCACTGTTTCATTCTGCCCCATGTAACTGCTGCTATTAATCTCCACAATTATTTCCTTCTGTCTCCCTCCCTCTCCCTCTCTCTGGGCTATCAGTTAACCCTCTAGGTTACATTGGATTCCAGACTCCCCCTCCCCTTAGGAGGTGTCCAATCTCTACCCCCCAACAACCCACTCTTCACCGCACCGCTACCCCCCACCGCCACCCCCTCCGTTCACCCGCTTGGGGTACCAGCCTCCCTGGGACTGCCCTCAAATAAATGGGCCATTCAACTGCAGATGGCATGAAAGCAGCTTTTTGACAGTGGGCGCTGCCCCATTCTGCACCCCCCCACACCGACACACAGGCAGTGATCAGGAAGGGGAGAGCCCCTGTCTGATTTCCTCGCTGCTCTCCCTATTCGTTATTCCGTGATGAGGGTGTCTAGTCCTCCCACGAAGCCTGCCCCTTGCTCCAGACCCCAGCACCCCCAAGAGAGAGAGAGAGAGGGTGGGGGTGGAGGCTGCGCAGATTTCACTCACACACACAATCTGCCCATTGCGAAGTTCTCACTCGCTCTAAACTTCAGGATGGACGTTACAATCTGAGTGTTCTGAGGTGTGAGTAGGTTTGGGAAGCAGGGGGACAATTCAGGGCAACACGGTATAGCTCTCATGAAAATTTCAGCTCCACTGGTATACCAAACTTCTCACAAAAATACGAATGCATCTCTGCTTCACAAAGTGTATCTTTGTCTCTCTCCATCTAATGGGATCCTCCATCCTCTTCAGCTACATTTCTGCAACTCTGTCTGTTCAATCATGTCTCAGTCGCTATTAAGCCCATCTGCCTCCCTCACTCAATCCAACACTCTCTGTTTGCCACTCCATCCCTCCCTCACTCTGTCTCACTCTCACTCTCCAGATTTATCTGTCTGGATTTCTGCGGGTCTGGTTACAATATGTCTCCAGTCTCCATTTCAAACTCCCTCATCCCATCTCTCACTGCTCCCTCCAGTGAGAGTCAGTGTGTGTGGGACCCGTACCCTGGTGAGACTCAGTGTGTGTGGGACCCGTACCCTAGTGAGAGTCAGAGTGTGTGGGACCCATACCCCAGTGAGAGTCAGTGTGTTTGGGACCTGTACCCCAGTGAGAGTCAATGTGTGTGACCTGTACCCCAGTGAGAGTCAGTGTGTGTGGGACTCGTACCCCAGTGAGAGTCAGTGTCTGTGGGACCCGTACCCTAGTAAGAGTCAGAGCGTGTGGGACCTGTACCCCAGTGAGAGGCAGTGTGTGTGGCACCCATAGCCCAATGAGAGTCAGTGTGTGTGGGACCAGTACCCCAGTGAGAGTCAGTGTGTGTAGGACCCGTACCCCAGTGAGAGTCAGTGTGTGGGGGACCCGTACCCCAGTGAGAGTCGGTGTGTGTGGGACCCATACCCCAGTGAGAGTCTGTGTGTGTGGGACTCGTACCCCAGTGAGATTCAGTGTGTGTGGGACCCGTACCCTAGTAAGAGTCAGAGCATGTGGGACCTGTACCCCAGTGAGAGGCAGTGTGTGTGGGACCCGTACCCAAGTAAGAGTCAGTGTGTGTGGGACCCATACTCCAGTGAGAGTCAGTTTGTGTGTGGGACCCATAACCCATTGAGAGTCAGTGTGTGGGACCCGTACCCCAGTGAGAGTCAGTGTGTGTGGGACCGGTACCGTAGTGAGAGTTACCGTGTGTGGGACCCGTACCCCAGTGAGATTCATTGTGTGTGGAACCCGTACCCCAGTGAGAGTCAGTGTGTGTGGGACACATACCCCAGTGAGAGTCAGTGTGTGTGGGACCCATACCCCAGTGAGAGTCAGTGTGTGTGGGACCCGGACCCCAGTGAGTCAGTGTGTGTGGGACCAGTACCCTTGTGAGAGTCAGTGTGTGTGGGACCCGTACCCCATTGAGAGTCAGTTGTGTGTAGGACCCATACCCTAGTGAGAGTTAGTGTGTGTGGAACTCCTAACCCAGTGAGAGTCAGTGTGTTTGGAACCCATACCCCAGTTAGAGTCTGTGTGTGTGGAACCCGTACCCCAGTGAGAGTCAGTGTGTGTAGGACCCATACAAAAGTTAGAGTCTGTGTGTGTGGAACCCGTACCCCAGTGAGAGTCAGTGTGTGTGGGACCCGTACCCCAGTGAGAGTCAGTGTGTGTGGGACCCGTACCCCAGTGAGAGTCAGAGTGTGTGGAACCCATACCTACCTTGGTGAGAATAGATGTCTTCAGATGTTGGGAGAAACTTTGCTAATGTGTGTCGGACAGTGGAATGAGGCGAAAATGGCCTCAGTGTTTAAACATTTCGGAAACTGCTGAAAGGGTTAACACAGAAGATGGAGCTATCTGGACTGCAATGCTCCCTCCATCGCTCTAACCTTTCCTGGGAGGCTTGATGGTAATGCCTAATGATTATCTCTCATTTGTGTTAATGTGTTTGTCACACTGAATTGCTCAGACCTGAGATCATAATTTAATAAAAGCCTGTGAATCTCGGTAATATCAGTGGAACCTCCCCCACACTCCAATTAGTCATGTCCGATTGTCATTTCTTGCCAGTTTTTCACACTTCACTGACTCTCACTGAGGTAAAACAATCTATAGTTGGGTAACACCTTTAACATGGGAAAACTGACTCCAGGCTCTTCAAATTGAACTAAAATTTGACCCCAAGTCACATTAGGAGATATCAGGGAAAGGTGACCAGAAGTTTGGTTAAAGAGGCTGGTTTTTAGGAGTGTCTTAAAGGAGGGGAGAGGTGGAGAGGTTTAGGGAGAGAATTCCAGAGCTTAGGGCCCCAGGCAGCTGAAGGCCCGGCCGCCAATGGGGGAGCGAAGGGAAGCGGGGGATTGTCAAGAGGCCGGAATTGGAGGAGCCCAGAGATCTCAGAGGGTTGTAGGGGCTGGAGGAGGTTACAGAGATAGGGAGGGTTGTAGGGTCTGGAGGGGGTTACAGAGATAGGGAGGATTGTAGGGGCTGGATGTGGTTACAGAGATAGGGAGGGTTGTAGGGGCTGGAGGAGGTTACAGAGATAGGGAGGGTTGTAGGGGCTGGAGGAGGTTACAGAGATAGGGAGGGGTGTAGGGGCTGGAGGAGGTTACAGAGATAGGGAGGGATGTAGGGGCTGGAGGTGGTTACAGAGATAGGGAGGGTTGAAGGGACTGGAGGTTACAGAGATAAGGAGGGTTGTAGGGGCTGGAGGAGGTTACAGAGATAGGGAGGATTGTAGCGGCTGGAGGAGGTTACAGAGATAGGGAGGGTTGTAGGGGCTGGAGGAGGTTACAGGGATAGGGAGGGTTGTAGGGGCTGGAGGAGGTTACAGAGGATAGGGAGGGCTGTAGGGGCTGGAAGAGGTTACAGAGATAGAGAGAGTTGTAGGGGCTGGTGGAGGTTACAGAGATAGGGAGGGTTGTAGGGGCTGGAGGAGGTTACAGTGATAGGGAGGGTTGTTGGGTCTGGAGGAGGTTACAGAGATAGGGAGAGTTGTAGGGGCTGGAGGAGGTTACAGAGATAGGGAGGGGTGTAGGGGCTGGAGGAGGTTACAGAGATAGGGAGGGATGTAGGGGCTGGAGGTGGTTACAGAGATAGGGAGGGATGTAGGGGCTGGAGGTGGTTACAGAGATAGGGAGGGTTGAAGGGACTGGAGGTTACAGAGATAAGGAGGGTTGTAGGGGCTGGAGGAGGTTACAGAGATAGGGAGGGTTGTAGGGGCTGGAGGAGGTTACAGGGATAGGGAGGGTTGTAGGGGCTGGAGGAGGTTACAGAGGATAGGGAGGGCTGTAGGGGCTGGAAGAGGTTACAGAGATAGAGAGAGTTGTAGGGGCTGGCGGAGGTTACAGAGATAGGGAGGGGTGTAGGGGCTGGAGGAGGTTACAGAGATAGGGAGGGGTGTAGGGGCTGGAGGAGGTTACAGAGATAGGGAGGGGTGTAGGGGCTGGAGGAGGTTACAGAGATAGGGAGGGTGTAGGGGCTGGAGGTGGTTACAGAGCTAGGGAGGGTTGTAGGGGCTGGAGGAGGTTACTGAGGTAGGGAGGTTTGTAGGGGCTGGAGGAGACACAGAGACAGGGAGGATATGAGTCCATGGAGGGATTTGGAAACATGGATGAGAATATTAAAGACAAGATGTTGTTTGCCTGGGATTCGATGCAGGTTGATGAGCACAGTGTGGGTGGTGGTGGGGGACATTGACAGAATAGGATTTGGTGAGATTCAGGGTAATGTAGCAGAGTCTGGCAGTAATGAAGGGATGCACGAGGACTTCAGCAGCAGATGAGCTGAGACAGGGCAGAGCCAGGTGACGTTGCACAGGTTGAAATAGCCGATCTTCTGTCTGTCTGTCTGTCTGTCTGAATCCCCGAGAAGCACCATCGCCACCGGCACCCCTTCCCCCACTGTACCCCCACTCACTCCACCAAAGGTGAGGCAGCAGCTCCAGGTCAGGCTGAAGGGAACTGAGAGTAGGAAGAGGTGCGAAGATACAAACAAAGGAGTAGGCCATTCGGCCCCTCGAGTCTGCTCCACCATTCAGTAAGATCATGGCTGTTCTGACCTCAACCCCACATTCTGCCTACCCCCCATAACCTCTCATCCTCTTGATAGTCAAGAATCTATCGACCTTTACCTTAAAAATATTCAATGGCCCTGCCTGTATCACTCTCTGGGTAAGAGAGTTCCACAGACACACAACCCTCAGAGAAAATAAATTCCCCTCATCTCCGTCTTAAATGGGTGACCCCTCCCACAAGGGGTCTCTCAGCATCCTCCTCTCAGCATCCATTCTGTCAAGTTTCCTCAGGGTCTTATATGTTTCAATAAGACCACCCTCTCATTCTTCTAAACTCCAGTGAACACCGGCCCAGCCTGCTCAACCTTTCCTCATAAGATGACCCTCCTGATCCCAGGAATGAGTTGAGTGAATCTTCTCTGAACTGCCCCTAACACAGTTATATCCTTTCTTAAATAAGGAGACCACAACTGTCCACAGTGCTCCAGATGTGGTCTCACCAACACCCTATGCATCTGCAGCAAAACCTCCCCATTTTTAGATTCCATTCCCCTGGCAACAAGCACCAACATTCCATTTGCGTTTTCCTAATCACTTGCTGTACCTGCAGACTAACTTTTTGTGATTCATGTACCTGGACACCCAGATCCCTCTGTACCACCGAATTCTGCAGCTCAGTAATTTGCTGCTTTTCTGTTCTTCCTGCCTTAGTGGACAAGTTCACATTTTCCCACGTTTTACTCCATCTGTCAAATTTTCGCCCACTCACTTAAACCATCTAAATCCCTCTTTGCAAATTCCTCTTCATAACTTACTTTCCTATCCACCTCTGTACCATCAGGAAATTTGAGTAATACGTTCGGCCACTTCATCTAGGTCATTGATATAAGTTGTGAATAGTTGAGACCCCAGCACTGATCTCTGTTGCACTCCACTCGTCACATCTTGCCAACTTGAAAATGACCCATTGATGCCTCCTCTGTTTCCTGTTAGCTCACCAATCTTCTATCCATGCTAATGTGTTACCCCCTGCACTGTGGGTTCTTAGTTTGTGTAGTAACCTTTGACGTGGCACCTTGTCAAATGCCTTCTGGAAACCTAAGTACACCACATCCACAGGTTCCCCATCTGACTTGGTATTTCCTCAAAGAACTCCAATCAGTTATTCAAGCATGGTTTCCCTTTCACAAAACCATACTGACTCTCCCTGATTACATTGAGAATTTTTAAGTGCCCCACTATAACCTCCTTAATAATAGATTCCAGCAATATCAGATGTTAGGCTAATTAGCCTGTATTCTCCTGCTTTCTGTCGCCTGCCTTTCTTGAATAGAGGAGTCACATTCACTATTTTCCAATCCAATGGGACCTTTCCAAAATCTAGGGAAGTTTGGAAAATTAAAACCAATGCATTTATTATCCCAGCTGTTACTTCTTTTAAGACCTGAGGATAAAGTCCATCAGGACCTGGGGACTTGTCAGCCTTTAGTGCAAATAAGTTTTTCAGTGCCCTTTCCCTGGCGATTGTAATTGTTCTTAGCTCCTCTCTGTAAAGGAGCCTTTAGGAAATAGTGACCATAATATGATATAATTTTACATTAAGTTTGAAAGTGAGATGGTTCATTGTGAAACAAGGGTCATAAATTGGAACAAAGGAAACTATGAAGGTCTGAGGGGCAAGTTGACTCTGGTGGATTAGGAAAATACTTTATAAGCTTTAATGGCAAAGAAAAGATTTAATGGTAAACAGGCAATGGCTAGCATTTAAAGAAGTAATATATAATCTAAAGCAAACACACATTCCCCTAAGACACAAAAACCCAACAGGGAAGTTGAATCAACTGTTTGAACAAAAGGAGTTAAAGTTTGCATTGGATCAAAGGAAGTAGTTTATAAAGCTGCCAGAAAAAGTGATAAGGCGAGGATTTGGAGCCATTTAGAATCCAGCAAAGGGGGACCAAGAAACTGATAAAGAAAGGGAAAACAGAATATGAATGCAAGCTAGTGAGAAACATAAAAGTGGACTGTAAAAGCTTCTTTAGGTATGTGAACAGGAAAAGATTAGCTAGGACAAATGTGGGTCCATTACAGGTGGAGACAGGAGATTTCATATTGGAGAATAGGGAAATGACGGAGAAATTAAACAATTACTTTTGCATCTGTCTTCACAGAGGAAGGTACAGTAAGTCTCCCAGAAATACGAGGGAACCAGGGGACTTGTGAAAATGAGGAGCTGAAAGAAATTAGTATTAATAGATCCACCTTTCTCGACTAAACAAAGTAGGTGACAGCCATTCTCTGGTTCATACCCCAAGGCAATCCCTTGACCAATCAGAGTCAACCTGCCTGGTTTGAATTTAAACAAAGCTTGGCACTTAACGGTCAGTCATCAGTTAACTGGTGCATTCTCCATGGCAATGCCTCTAACAATCAGAGTCCACTTGCCAACCAATCAGCACTCTCTTCTCATCCAGTATAAATTGGTGTTCTCTTTACATTTGTTATTCTTGCACGTTGTCCTGATGAGTGCAAGACAAAAAGCTTTGACAATATGCATCTTTTTCTCAGCAATACTCATATTACAATCACTGCTACCTAGGGCTGCCTTCACTTTGAGGTTCATTAATTAATCTTGCCACAGTCCACGTTATCAGATCGAGTATAGCCTGAGTGGCCCTAGAATGTGCTGCTCTAAGAAACTGTCCCAAAAATACTCTATGAACTTGTCAACCACCACTGCCAATCTGAGTCAACCAGTCTATGTGTAGATCAAAATCACCCATGATTATCATCGTACCTTTTTCACAAGCCCCCATTATTTCTTCTTGTCTACCCCATCCTATAATGTGGTTACTGTTAGGAGTCCTAGAAACCACTCCCACATGTAACTTCTTACCTTCACTATTCCTCATCTACCCAAACTGATTTTACTGTCACGACTCACTGGGGAGAGTGCACTGTAATATCACTGGGGATAGTGCACTGTAATATCACTGGGGAGAATGCACTGTAATATCACTGGTGATAGTGCACTGTAATATCATTGGAGATAGTGCACTGTAATATCACTGGTGATACTGCACTGTAATATCACTGGAGATAGTGTACTGTAATATCACTGGGGATAGTGTACTGTGATAACACTGGGGATAGTGCACTGTAATATCATTGGAGATAGTGCACTGTAATATCACTGGTGATACTGCACTGTAATATCACTGGAGATAGTGTACTGTAATATCACTGGGGATAGTGTACTGTGATAACACTGGGGATAGTGCACTGTAATAACACTGGGGATAGTGCACTGTAATATCACTGGGGATAGTGCACTGTGATATCACTGGGGATAGTGCACTGTAATATCATTAGAGATAGTGCACTGTAATATCACTGGTGATAGTGCACTGTAATATCACTGGAGGTAGTGTACTGTAATATCACTGGGGATAGTGTACTGTGATATCACTGGGGATAGTGCACTGTAATATCACTGGGGATAGTGTACTGTAATATCATTGGAGATAGTGCACTGTAATATCACTGGTGATAGTGCACTGTAATATCACTGGAGATAGTGTACTGTAATATCACTGGGGATAGTGCACTGTAATAACACTGGGGATAGTGCACTGTAATATCACTGGTGATAGTGCACTGTAATATCATTGGAGATAGTGCACTGTAATATCACTGGTGACAGTGCACTGTAATATCACTGGAGATATTGTACTGTAATATCACTGGGGATAGTGTACTGTGATATCACTGGGGATAGTGCACTGTAATATCACTGGGGATAGTGTACTGTAATATCATTGGAGATAGTGCACTGTAATATTACTGGTGATAGTGCACTGTAATATCACTGGAGATAGTGTACTGTAATATCACTGGGGATAGTGCACTGTAATAACACTGGGGATAGTGCACTGTAATATCGTTGGGGAGAATGCACTAACATCATTGGAGATAGTGCACTGTAATATCATTGGAGATAGTGCACTGTAATATCACTGGTGATAGTGCACTGTAATATCACTGGAGATAGTGTACTGTATTATCACTGGGGATAGTGTACTGTGATAACACTGGGGATAGTGCACTGTAATATCACTGGGGATAGTGCACTGTAATATCACTGGGGATAGTGCACTGTAATAACACTGGGGATAATGCACTGTAATATCAGCCCCACTGTTCCCTGAGCCATGACAAATGTGAAAAGTTTGACCAAACCACCAGATTGCCCCAATTCTACCAAACTGTTTAATTTAGTTTAACAGAATACAAGTACCAGGCTTGTAAACTTAATAAGTTAATAACTGTTTATTGAACAAACTGTCATTAACCAGTGGCAAAAGAAAGAAAAATGAACTGCCAATTACTAACACAACTCTACCCCTTCTTAAATCCCTATACACACACACACATACAAGACACATAAGACACACAAAAACATGGATTTTAAGGGCGGGCTAAAACAGTTCAATAACACCAATTCTGGAGTACAGGACTCGTTGAGTTGATTTTGATTGATGTCTCCCAAATTCCTTTCAGTTCTTGTTGATAACACAAGGTGGTCTTCCAGCACTTTCAGTCTTTAGTTCACTGGTTGAGCACTTGCCTTTCAATGTCTCTAAAAGTAATTTTCCCCTTTGCCTCTTGACAAGGGTTTTCAGAGAGAGAGCAGATTATAGAGATACGAGAAGAAAATGTCAGCTAGCTATTATTGTGGATTTACTGGAATCTTCCACACACAGAAGAAAAAGAGGTCTTGTTCCTTTCAGGCTAGGAGCTATTCAGCTGCACTGCTTCTCACACAAAACCTGGTCACCTGGTCAGGAGCCAATTAAATGCTGTTGTCAGGCAACTCCTATGGTCCCGGGCTCCTTTCTGGCACCATCCTGTCTTTCATGGCACACTCTGTTCCAGGACTACAACATTGGATATATTTCTCATCCTGTTCCAGTGGACATGTCTATCAACCTGCAGCCATTGTAATTTTAATCCACAATCCAACAAAAAATAAAAAGATATCTTCCTGACAATAGTCTAACAAAAATAAAATGATACGTTTCTTACACTACATCTTGACCTTGATCTTGAGAATGAAGATCATCTCTCTCTATTGTACCAAGGTCACCCTTAATTAATAGAACTACCCCTTCATCTTTTTCCACCTTCCTGTCCTTCCTAAATGTCAGTAACCTGAACATTCAGGTCCCAGTCATTATCATCCTGCAGCCATGTCTCTGTAACGGCTATCAGGTCATACATATTTATTAATATTTAAGCTGTTGATTCATCTGTTTTGTTAGGAATGCTAAGTATGTTTAAATACAGAGTTTTTAGTTCCATCTTCTTCCTATTTTTGTAACCTCTAGCCTTGTTGGCTGTTGGTGGGTCAGTACTGAGGGAGTGCTGCACTGTTGGATTGTCAGTACTGAGGGAGAACTGCATTGTCAGGGGGTCAGTACTGAGGTAGTGCTACACTGCCAGATGGTCAGTGCTAAGTGAGTGCAGCACTGAGGGAGGGTTAGTGCAGAAGGAGTGCCACACTGCTGGAGGGGCAGTACTGAGGGAGTGCCGCACTGTCGGAGGGTCAGTACTGAGGGAGTGCCGCACTGTCGGAGGGTCAGTACTGATGGAGTGCTGCACTGTCAGAGGTTCAGTACTGAGGGAGCGCCGCACTGTCGGAGGGTCAGTACTGAGGAAGTGCCACACTGTCGGAGGGTCAGTGCTGAGGGAGTGCCACACTGTTGGAGAGTCAGTACTGAGGGAGTGCCGCACTTACGGACGGTCAGTACTGAGGGAATGCCGCACTGTCGGAGACTCAGTAATGAGGGTGTTCTGCGCTGTTGGAGGGTCAGTACTGAAGGTGTTCTGCACTGTTGGAGGGTCAGTACTGAGGGAGTTCTGCACTGTTGGAGGGTCAGTACTGAGGGAGTGCTGCGCTGTTGGAGGGTCAGTAGTGAGGGAGTGCCGCACTGTCGGAGGGTCAGTACTGAGGGAGGTTTGTACACCCTGCTCCTTCCTGCCATGCTCCAATCATCCTTTCACTGATTTCCTTTATTATCTTGGTTTTACATTTAAATAGCACCTCACACATTCAGGACACCATAAAGCACTTCACAAGCAATGAAGAACTTTGGAAGTGGTGGTCACTGTTGTAATGTAGGAAACATAGCACTCAATATGTGCATAGCAAGACCTCAAAGCAACAATGTGGTGGCGATCAGGTCTTCATTCTGTAGATACCACCCCTCCAACACCGCGGCACTCCCTCAGCACTGACCCTCCGACAGTGCAGCACTCCCTCAGTAGTGACCCTTCAACACAGCGGCACTCCCTCAATACTGACTCTCCGACAGTGCGGCACTCCCTCAGTACTGACCCTCCGACAGTACAGCGCTCCCTCAGTACTGACCCTCCGACAGTACAGCGCTCCCTCAGTACTGACCCTCCCACAGCGCAGCACACCCTCAGTACTGACCCTCCAACTGTACAGCACTTCCTCAGTACTGACCCTCCGATGGTGCAGCACTCCCTCAGTACTGATCCTCCAACAGTGCAGCAGTCCCTCAGTACTGACCCTCCGACAGTTTAGTACACCCTCAGTACTGACCCTCCGACAGTGCAGCACTTCGTCAGTACTGACCCTCTGACAGTACAGCACTCCTGCAGTACTGACTCTCTGACAGTACAGCACTCCCTCAGTACTGACCCTCCCACAATGCAGCACTCCCTCAGTACTGACCCTCCGACAGTGCAGCACTGCCTCAGTACTGACCCTCCGACAGTGCAGCAGTCCCTCAGTACTGACCCTCCGACAGTGCAGCACTCCCTCAGTACTGACCCTCCGACAGTGCGGCACTCCCTCAGTACTGACCCTCCGACAGTGCGGCACTCCCTCAGTACTGACCCTCCGACAGTGCGGCACTCCCTCAGTACTGACCCTCCGACAGTGCGGCACTCCCTCAGTACTGACCCTCCGACAGTGCAGCACTCCCTCAGTACTGACCCTCTGACAGTGCAACACTCCCTCACTGTCAGCCTGGATTTTGGGTTCGAGTTTCTGGAGTGAGGCTCAAACCCTCAACTCTCAGGCTCAGAGACGACTGTTACCTACAGAACCATGGGTGACATGGTGGGACGGTGGGGAACAGAGTCCAGTCAGAGGCTGATGTCTCTGCGCTCTCGTTTCTGATCATGTTAAGAGCGCTGCTTTGTGTTTGGGGTTAATGAGTTGAAGCAGTGACAATAATGATGATACTAATCGCCGCCTCGGGCCTCAATTAACATTTGAGAAACTCTGCCAGTTGTTCTTTTAACATGATCAAAGCTGAACTCTCCCTTACTGTGTACCCAACCTCCAGACTGGGCAAACTCAGGAACTGATTGTGGGGGACGAGGCTCCCAATTATACTCCAGAGACCCCTGCAGCGGTGACTAAGGGACCCTGTGGTGGTCAACCCCAACCTCACCTATTTTTAACAGGGCGCCCGCAGGCGCTAAGTGTGCCGGACAGGAGGAGGGGGGAGCTGAATGGATTAGGTGGATGGCACATGGACAGTGAGCGTGTGTGTGTGTGTGTGTGTCTGTGTGTGTGTGTGTGTGTGTGTCCCTTTATCTCCCTGAGTTCTCTGAGCTCTCAATACCTGGTGAGTGATCAACCACCACCGACTCTAAAATCTCTCGCTTACTCCCCCCAAGACCGAGGATCTGAATACACCCAGTGTGAGTAAAAAATAAAGAGCAAAGTGAGAATTTTTATGTTCCACAATCGGTTTGTGGTGCTCTGACTGGAGTACGGGTCCCACACACACTGATTCTCACTGGGGTACGCGTCCCACACACACTGACTCTCACTGGGGTACGGGTCCCACACACACTGACTCTCACTGGGGTACGGGTCCCACACACACTGACTCTCACTGGGATATGGGTCCCACACACACACTGACTCTCACTGGGGTACGGGTCCCACACACACTGACTCTCACTGGGGTACGGATCCCACACACACTGACTCTCACTGGGATACGGGTCCCACACACACTGATTCTCACTGGGGTACGCGTCCCACACACACTGACTCTCACTGGGGTACGGGTCCCACACACACTGACTCTCACTGGGGTACGGGTCCCACACACACTGACTCTCACTGGGATATGGGTCCCACACACACACTGACTCTCACTGGGGTACGGGTCCCACACACACTGACTCTCACTGGGGTACGGATCCCACACACACTGACTCTCACTGGGATACGGGTCCCACACACACTGACTCTCACTGGGATATGGGTCCCACACACACTGACTCTCACTGCGGTACGGGTCCCCCAAACACTGACTCTTACTGGGGTATGGGTCCCACATACACTGATTCTCACTGGGGTACGGGTCCCCCACACACTGACTCTTACTGGGGTACGGGTCCCACATACACTGATTCTCACTGGGGTACGGGTCCCCCACACACTGACTCTCACTGGGGTATGGGTCCCACACACACAGTGACTCTCACTGGGGTGCGGGTCCCACACACACTGACTCTCACTGGGGTACAGATCCCACACACACTGACTCTCACTGGGGTACGGGTCCCCCACACACTGACTCTTACTGGGGTACGGGTCCCACACACACTGACTCTCACTGCGGTACGGGTCCCCCAAACACTGACTCTTACTGGGGTATGGGTCCCACATACACTGATTCTCACTGGGGTACGGGTCCCCCACACACTGACTCTTACTGGGGTACGGGTCCCACATACACTGATTCTCACTGGGGTACGGGTCCCCCACACACTGACTCTCACTGGGGTATGGGTCCCACACACACAGTGACTCTCACTGGGGTGCGGGTCCCACACACACTGACTCTCACTGGGGTACAGATCCCACACACACTGACTCTCACTGGGGTACGGGTCCCCCACACACTGACTCTTACTGGGGTACGGGTCCCACACACACTGACTCTCACTGCGGTACGGGTCCCCCAAACACTGACTCTTACTGGGGTGCGGGTCCCACACACACTGACTCTCACTGGGGTACGGGTCCCCCACACACTGACTCTTACTGGGGTACAGTTACAGGGATGTTGAAAGCAACCAGAGATCTCATTCCCAGTTATTCTTTCCATAATGTGTGTGCGAACAGGATTGGGATCTTTGCAACCTCACCTTCGTTGAATGTTTTGCCTTTGGATCTCCCTTTGTCCATTTCTCCATCTTCCACTGACAGTTATAAATCAGTGTAAGGGAAGCTAGGAGTTGAAGACAGACTCGCAGACTGTGCGGAGTGGACAGGATCATTGATAGGGATAAGATATTGAGCCAGGGGCAATGTCTGCTACCTCTCAGCTCCCTCCTCCAGTTCCCCACTCTGCTCTCCTGACTGTGAGATACGATTGAATATAATTACACTCAGATCGATGCTGCTTTTAAACTAGTGAGTTCATCACTAAATCAGATTCTTTACTTAAAACGAATAGAAGTTTCACTGTCTAGCAGATAATCAAGTTACATTTTGGACACGGCTTCCTCTTTCTCTCCGTCTCTGCTTGTGTCTCCCAATCTGTCTGTCTCTCTGTCTGACTGGTGCTCTCTTTCTCTCTCTCTCTACTTTTCTTTTACTCTATTTCACATGCTGCCACTCTCCTCTCTCTGCACATCTCTCTTTCCCTCTTTCTCTGCCTCTCTATCTCTCTCCATCATCCTGTGGTCTCCCTCCACTCTGTCTCTGTCTCTGTCCCTCTCTCAATATTTCTCAACTCCTCTGTCTCTCCCTCTCTGAGAAATGTCAGAAGATGCAGGTTCCCTGTTACACCAGACGGGAAATATGTATTTACCTTAATTGACAATTATAACAATTGTTCTCAAAATCTCTGCTTCATGAGCTTCCAGAAGCTTCACTACAGGCTAAACATCTTCAGGGGGAAACATAGTGTTAATGTCACTGGGCTAGTAATCCAGGGGGCCCAGGCCAATGCTCTGGGGACATGGGTTCAAATCCCACCACAGCAATGGGTAGAATTTAAATTCAATGAATAAGCCTGGAATTGAAAGCTAGTCTCAGTAATGGTGACCATGAAACTATCATCATAAGATAAAAACAAAATACTGCGGATGCTGGAAATCTGAAACAAAAACATAAACAGCTGGAAAAACTCAGCAGGTCTGACAGCATCTGCAGAGAGGAACATAGTTAACGTTTCGAGTCCGTATGACTCTTCATCAGAACTGAGGAAATAGAGAAATGAGGTGAAATATAAGCTGGTTGAGCGGGTGGGTGGGACAGGCAGAGCTGGATAGAGGGTCAGTGATAGGTGGAGGCAAAGAAGAGATTGCCAAAGATATCATAGACAAAAGGACAAAGGGGAGGTGACGGTGGTGACATTATCATCTATTATCTAAACTATCATCGATTGTAGGAAAAAGCCATCTGGTTCACTAATGTCCTTGAGTGAAGGAAACCTGCTGTCCAGCCCTGGTCTGGCCTACATGTGACTCCAGACCCACAGTGACTCCTACATGCCCTCTCAAATGGCTTTGCAAGCCACTCAGTTCAAGGGCAATTAGGGATGGGCAACAAAAGCTGGCCTTACCAGCGACACCCACATTCCATCAAAGAATAAGTAAAAAAGGTTTAAAATCATCCGCCATTGGGGGGACAGTTCCACACACACAGACTCTCACTGGGGTATGGGTCCCACACACACTGACTCTCACTGGGGTACGGGTCCCACACACACAGACTCTCACTGGGGTACGGGTCCCACACACACTGACTCTCACTGGGGTACGGGTCCCACACACACTGACTCCCAATGGGGTTCGAATCGCACACACACAGAGTCTAACTGGGGTACAGGTTCCACACACACTGACTCTCACTGGGGTACGGATCACACACACACTGACCCTCACAGGGGTATGGGTCTCACACACACTGACTCTCACTAGGGTACGGATCCCACACACACAGACTCTCACTGGGGTACGGGTCCCACAAACACTGACTCTCACTGGGGTACGGGTCCCACACACACTGACTCTCACTGGGGTACGGGTCCCACACACACTGACTCTCACTGGGGTACGGGTCCCACACACACTGACTCTCACTGGGGTACGGGTCCCACACACACTGACTCTCACTGGGGTACGGGTCCCACACACACTGACTCTCACTGGGATACGGGTCTCACACACACTGACTCTCACTGGGGTACGGGTCCCACACTCACTGACTCTCACTGGGGTACGGGGCCCACGCACACTGACACTCACTGGGGTACGGGTCCCACACACAATTACTCTCACTGGGGTACAGGTCCCACACACACTGACTCTCATTGGGGTACGGGTCCCACACACACTGACTCTCACTGGGGTACGGGTCCCACACACACTGACTCTCACTGGGGTACGGATCCCACACACAATGACTCTCATTAGGGAACGGGTCCCACACACACTGACTCTCACTGGGGTACGGGTCCCACACACACTGACTCTCATTGGGGTATGAGACCCACACTCAATGACTCTCACTGGGGTACTGGTCCCACACACCCTGACTCTCACTGGGGTATGGGTGCCACACACAATGACTCTCACTGGGGTATGGGTCCCACAAACACTGACTCTCACTGGGGTACGGGTCCCAAACACACTGACTCTCACTGGGGTACGGATCCCACACACACTAACTCTCACAGGGGTACGGGTCCCACACACACTGACTCTCACTGGGGTATTGGTCCCACACACACTGACTCTCACTGGGGTACGGATCCCACACACACTGACTCTCATTAGGGAACGGGTCCCACACACACTGAATCTCACTGGGGTACAGGTTCCACACACACTGACTCTCACTGGGGTACGGGTCCCACATACACTGACTCTCACTAGTGTACGGGTCCCACACACACTGACTCTCACTGGGGTACAGGTGCCACCCACAATGACTCTAACTGGAGTACGGGTCCCCCACAAACTGACTCACTGGGGTACGGGTTCAACACACCCTGACTCTCACTGGGGTATGGGTCCCACACACTCTGACTCCCATTGGGGAACATGTCCCAAACACACCGACCTTCACTGGGGTACGGGTCCTAAAAACACTGACTCTCACTGGGGTACGGGTGCCACACACACTGACTCTCACTGGGGTACGGGTCCCACACGCACTGACTCTCACTGGGGTATGGGTCCCACAAACGCTGACTCTCAATGGGGTATGGGTCCCACACACTTGACTCTCACTGGGGTACGGGTCCCACACATACTGACTATCACTGGGGTACGGGTCCAACAAACACTGACTCTCACTGGGGTACGTGTCCCAAACACACTGACTCTCACTTGGGTATTGGTCCCACACACACTGACTGTCACTGGGGTACGGGTCCAAAAAACACTGACTCTCACTGGGGTACGTGTCCCACACACACAGACTCTCACTGGGGTACGGGTCCCACACACACTGACTCTCACTGGGGTACGGGTCTCACACACACTGACTCTCACTAGGGTACGGATCCCACACACACTGACTCTCACTGGGGTACGGGTCCCACACACACTGACTCTCACTGGGGTATGGGTCCCACACACACTGACTCTCACTGGGGTACGGGTCCCACAAACACTGACTCTCACTGGGGTACGGATACCATACACACCGTCTCTCACTGCGGTATGGGTCCCACACACACAGACTCTCACTGGGGTACGTGCCCCACACACACTGACTCTCACTGGGGTAAGGGTCCCACACATACTGACTCTCACTGGGGTACGGGTCCCCCACACACTGACTATCATTGGGTTACCGGTCCAACACACAATCACTCTCACTGGGGTACGGGTCCCAAACACACTGACTCTTACTGGGGTACGGGTCCCACACACACTGACTCTCACTGGGGTACGGGTCCCACACACAATGAGTCTCACTGGGCTACGGGTCCCACACACACTGATCTCACTGGGATACGGGACCCACACACACTGAATCTCACTTGGGTACGAATCCCACACACACTGACTATCACTGGGGTACGGGTCCCTCACACACTGACTGTCACTGGGGTACGGGTCCAACAAACACTGACTCTCACTGGGGTACGTGTCCCACACACACAGACTCTCACTGGGGTACGGGTCCCACACACACTGACTCTCAATGGGGTTCGAATCCCACACACACAGAGCCTCACTGGGGTACAGGTTCCACACACATTGACTCTCACTGTGGTACGGATCCCACACACACTGACCCTCACAGGTGTACGGGTCTCACACACACTGACTCTCACTGGGGTACGGGTCCCACACACACTGACTCTCATTGGGGTATGGGTCCCACACAAACTGACTCTCACTGGGGTACGGATCCCACAAACACTGACTCTCACTGGGGTACGGATAACATACACAGTGTCTCTCACTGGGGTACAGGTTCCACACACACTCACTCTCACTGGGGTACAGGTCCCACATACACTGACTCTCACTAGTGTACGGGTCCCACACACACTGACTCTCACTCGGGTATGGGTGCCACCAACATTGACTCTAACTGGGGAACGGGTCCCCCACAAACTGACTCACTGGGGTACGGGTCCCACACACTCTGACTCCCATTGGGGAACATGTCCCAAACACACCGACCCTCACTGGGGTACGGGTCCCAAAAACACTGACTCTCACTGGGGTACGGGTGCCACACACACTGACTCTCACTGGGGTACGGGTCCCACACACATTGACTCTCACTGGGGTATGGGTCCCACAAACGCTGACTCTCAATGGGGTATGGGTCCCACAAACTTGACTCTCACTGGGGTACGGGTCCCACACACACTGACTCTCACTGGGTTACGGATACCATACACAGTGTCTCTCACTGGGGTATGGGTCCAACACACACTCACTCTCACTGGGGTACTGGTCCCAAACACACTGACTCTTACTTGGGTACGGGTCCCACACACACTGACTCTCACTGGGGTACGGGTCCCACACACACTGACTCTCATTGGGTTACCAGTCCCACACACATTGACTGTCACTGGGGTTTGGGTACCGCACACACTGACTCTCAATGGGGTACAGGTTCCACACACACTGACTCTCACTGGGGTACGGGTCCCACATACACTGACTCTCACTAGTGTACGGGTCCCACACACACTGACTCTCACTGGGGTACGGGTGCCACCCACATTGACTCTAACTGGGGTACGGGTCCCGCACAAACTGACTCACTGGGGTAAGGGTCCCACACACTCTGACTCCCATTGGGGAACATGTCCCAAACACACCGACCCTCACTGGGGTACGGGTCCCAAAAACACTGACTCTCACTGGGGTACGGGTGCCACATACACTGACTCTCACTGGGGTACGGGTCCCACACACACTGACTCTCACTGGGGTATGGGTCCCACAAACGCTGACTCTCAATGGGGTATGGGTCCCAAAAACTTGACTCTCACTGGGGTACGGGTCCCACACACACTGACTCTCACTGGGGTACGGGTTCCTCATACACTGACTCTCACTTGGGTACGGGTCCCACACACACTGACTCTCACTGGGGTACGGGTCCCACACACACTGACTCTCACTGGGATACGGGTCCCACACACACTGACTGTCACTGGGGTACGGGTCCAACAAACACTGACTCTCACTGGGGTACGTGTCCCAAACACACTGACTCTCAATTGGATACTGGTCCCACACACACTGACTGTCACTGGGGTACGGGTCCAACAAACACTGACTCTCACTGGGGTACGTGTCCCACACACACAGACTCTCACTTGGGTACTGGTCCACACACACGGACTCTCACTGGGGTACGGGTCCAACAAACACTGACTCTCACTGGGGTACGTGTCCCACACACACAGACTCTCACTGGGGTACGGGTCCCACACACACTGACTCTCAATGGGGTTCGAATCCCACACACACAGAGCCTCACTGGGGTACAGGTTCCACACACACTGACTCTCACTGTGGTACGGATCCCACACACACTCACCCTCACAGGTGTATGGGTCTCACACACACTGACTCTCACTGGGGTACGGATCCCACACACACTGACTCTCACTGGGGTACTGGTCCCGCACACACTGACTGTCACTTGGATACGGGTCCCACACACACTGACTCTCACTGGGGTACGGATCCCACACACACTGACTCTCATTAGGGAACGGGTCCCACACACACTGAATCTCACTGGGGTACAGGTTCCACACACACTGACTCTCACTGGGGTACGGGTCCCACATACACTGACTCTCACTAGTGTACGGGTCCCACACACACTGACTCTCACTGGGGTACAGGTGCCACCCACAATGACTCTAACTGGAGTACGGGTCCCCCACAAACTGACTCACTGGGGTACGGGTTCCACACACCCTGACTCTCACTGGGGTATGGTTCCCACACACTCTGACTCCCATTGGGGAACATGTCCCAAACACACCGACCCTCACTGGGGTACGGGTCCTAAAAACACTGACTCTCACTGGGGTATGGGTGCCACACACACTGACTCTCACTGGGGTACGGGTCCCACACGCACTGACTCTCACTGGGGTATGGGTCCCACAAACGCTGACTCTCAATGGGGTATGGGTCCCACACACATGACTCTCACTGGGGTACGGGTCCCACACACACTGACTATCACTGGGGTACGGGTCCAACAAACACTGACTCTCACTGGGGTACGTGTCCCAAACACACTGACTCTCACTTGGGTATTGGTCCCACACACACTGACTGTCACTGGGGTACGGGTCCAAAAAACACTGACTCTCACTGGGGTACGTGTCCCACACACACAGACTCTCACTGGGGTACGGGTCCCACACACACTGACTCTCACTGGGGTACGGGTCTCACACACACTGACTCTCACTAGGGTACGGATCCCACACACACTGACTCTCACTGGGGTACGGGTCCCACACACACTGACTCTCACTGGGGTATGGGTCCCACACACACTGACTCTCACTGGGGTACGGGTCCCACAAACACTGACTCTCACTGGGGTACGGATACCATACACACTGTCTCTCACTGCGGTATGGGTCCCACACACACAGACTCTCACTGGGGTACGTGCCCCACACACACTGACTCTCACTGGGGTAAGGGTCCCACACATACTGACTCTCACTGGGGTACGGGTCCCCCACACACTGACTATCATTGGGTTACCGGTCCAACACACAATCACTCTCACTGGGGTACGGGTCCCAAACACACTGACTCTTACTGGGGTACGGGTCCCACACACACTGACTCTCACTGGGGTACGGGTCCCACACACAATGAGTCTCACTGGGGTACGGGTCCCACACACACTGATCTCACTGGGATACGGGAACCACACACACTGAATCTCACTTGGGTACGAATCCCACACACACTGACTCTCACTGGGGTACGGGTCCCTCACACACTGACTGTCACTGGGGTACGGGTCCAACAAACACTGACTCTCACTGGGGTACGTGTCCCAAACACACTGACTCTCACTTGGGTACTGGTCCCACACACACTGACTGTCACTGGGGTACGGGTCCAACAAACACTGACTCTCACTGGGGTACGTGTCCCACACACACAGACTCTCACTGGGGTACGGGTCCCACACACACTGACTCTCAATGGGGTTCGAATCCCACACACACAGAGCCTCACTGGGGTACAGGTTCCACACACACTGACTCTCACTGTGGTACGGATCCCACACACACTGACCCTCACAGGTGTATGGGTCTCACACACACTGACTCTCACTGGGGTACGGGTCCCACACACACTGACTCTCATTGGGGTATGGGTCCCACACAAACTGACTCTCACTGGGGTACGGATCCCACAAACACTGTCTCTCACTGGGGTACGGATACCATACACAGTGTCTCTCACTGGGGTACAGGTTCCATACACACTCACTCTCACTGGGGTACGGGTCCCACATACACTGACTCTCACTAGTGTACGGGTCCCACACACACTGACTCTCACTCGGGTATGGGTGCCACCAACATTGACTCTAACTGGGGTACGGGTCCCCCACAAACTGACTCACTGGGGTACGGGTCCCACACACTCTGACTCCCATTGGGGAACATGTCCCAAACACACCGACCCTCACTGGGGTACGGGTCCCAAAAACACTGACTCTCACTGGGGTACGGGTGCCACACACACTGACTCTCACTGGGGTACGGGTCCCGCACACATTGACTCTCACTGGGGTATGGGTCCCACAAACGCTGACTCTCAATGGGGTATGGGTCCCACAAACTTGACTCTCACTGGGGTACGGGTCCCACACACACTGACTCTCACTGGGGTACGGATACCATACACAGTGTCTCTCACTGGGGTATGGGTCCAACACACACTCACTCTCACTGGGGTACTGGTCCCAAACACACTGACTCTTACTTGGGTACGGGTCCCACACACACTGACTCTTACTGGGGTACGGGTCCCACACACACTGACTCTCATTGGGTTACCAGTCCCACACACATTGACTGTCACTGGGGTTTGGGTACCGCACACACTGACTCTCACTGGGGTACAGGTTCCACACACACTGACTCTCACTGGGGTACGGGTCCCACATACACTGACTCTCACTAGTGTACGGGTCCCACACACACTGACTCTCACTGGGGTACGGGTGCCACCCACATTGACTCTAACTGGGGTACGGGTCCCGCACAAACTGACTCACTGGGGTACGGGTCCCACACACTCTGACTCCCATTGGGGAACATGTCCCAAACACACCGACCCTCACTGGGGTACGGGTCCCAAAAACACTGACTCTCACTGGGGTATGGGTCCCACAAACGCTGACTCTCAATGGGGTATGGGTCCCACAAACTTGACTCTCACTGGGGTACGGGTCCCACACACACTGACTCTCACTGGGGTACGGGTCCCTCATACACTGACTCTCACTTGGGTACGGGTCCCACACACACTGACTCTCACTGGGGTACGGATCCCACACACACTGACCCTCACAGGTGTATGGGTCTCACACACACTGACTCTCACTGGGGTACGGATCCCACACACACTGACTCTCACTGGGGTACGGGTCCCACACACACTGACTCTCATTGGGGTATGGGTCCCACATACACTGACTCTCACTAGTGTACGGGTCCCACACACACTGACTCTCACTGGGGTACGGGTGCCACCCACATTGACTCTAACTGGGGTACGGGTCCCCCACAAACTGACTCACTGGGGTACGGGTCCCACACACTCTGACTCCCATTGGGGAACATGTCCCAAACACACCGACCCTCACTGGGGTACGGGTCCCAAAAACACTGACTCTCACTGGGGTACGGATCCCACACACACTGACTCTCACTGGGCTATGGGTCCCACAAACGCTGACTCTCAATGGGGTATGGGTCCCACAAACTTGACTCTCACTGGGGTACGGGTCCCACACACACTGACTCTCACTGGGGTACGGGTCCCTCACACACTGACTCTCACTTGGGTACGGGTCCCACACACACTGACTCTCACTGGGGTACGGGTCCCACACACACTGACTCTCACTGGGGTATGGGTCCCACACACACTGACTCTCACTGGGGTACGGGTCCCTCACACACTGACTGTCACTGGGGTACGGGTCCAACAAACACTGACTCTCACTGGGGTACGTGTCCCAAACACACTGACTCTCACTGGGGTACGTGTCCCAAACACACTGACTCTCACTTGGGTACTGGTCCCACACACACTGACTGTCACTGGGGTACGGTCCAACAAACACTGACTCTCACTGGGGTACGTGTCCCACACACACAGACTCTCACTTGGGTACTGGTCCCACACACACGGACTCTCCCTGGGGTACGGGTCCAACAAACACTGACTCTCACTGGGGTACGTGTCCCACACACACTGACTCTCAATGGGGTTCGAATCCCACACACACAGAGCCTCACTGGGGTACAGGTTCCACACACACTGACTCTCACTGTGGTACGGATCCCACACACACTGACCCTCACAGGTGTATGGGTCTCACACACACTGACTCTCACTGGGGTACGGATCCCACACACACTGACTCTCACTGGGGTACGGGTCCCACACACACTGACTCTCATTGGGGTATGGGTCCCACACAAACTGACTCTCACTGGGGTACGGATCCCACAAACACTGACTCTCACTGGGGTATGGATACCATACACAGTGTCTCTCACTGGGGTATGGGTCCAACACACACTCACTCTCACTGGCGTACGGGTCCCAAACACACTGACTCTTACTTGGGTACGGGTCCCACACACACTGACTCTCACTGGGGTACGGGTCCCACACACACTGACTCTCACTGGGGTACGGGTCCCACACACACTGACTGTCACTGGGGTACGGGTCCAACAAACACTGACTGTCACTGGGGTACGGGTCCAACATACACTGACTCTCACTGGGGTACGTGTCCCACACACACAGAGCCTCACTGGGGTACAGGTTCCACACACACTGACTCTCACTGTGGTACGGATCCCACACACACTGACCCTCACAGGTGTATGGGTCTCACACACACTGACTCTCACTGGGGTACGGATCCCACACACACTGACTCTCACTGGGGTACGGGTCCCACACACACTGACTCTCATTGGGGTATGGGTCCCATACAAACTGACTCTCACTGGGGTACGGATCCCACAAACACTGACTCTCACTGGGGTACGGATACCATACACAGTGTCTCTCACTGGGGTATGGGTCCAACACACACTCACTCTCACTGGGGTACGGGTCCCAAACACACAGACTCTTACTTGGGTACGGGTCCCACACACACTGACTCTCACTGGGGTACGGGTCCCACACACACTGACTCTCATTGGGTTACCAGTCCCACACACATTGACTGTCACTGGGGTTTGGGTACCGCACACACTGACTCTCACTGGGGTACTGGTCCCACACACCCTGACTCTCACTGGGGTACGGGTACAACACACACTTCCTCTCACTAGGGTACGGGTCCCACACACACTGACTCTCACTGAGGTACGGGTGCCACACACACTGACTCTCACTGGGGTACGGGTGCCACACACACTGACTCTCACTGGGGTACGGGTGCCACACACACTGACTCTCACTGGGGTACAGGTCCCACACACACTGACTCTCACTTGGGTACGGGTCCCACACACGCTGACTCTCACTGGGGTACGGGTCCCACACACACTGACTCTCACTGGGGTACGGGTCCCACACACACTGACTCTCACTGTGGTACGTTTCCCACACACACTGACTCTCACTGGGGTACTGGTCTCACACACACTGTCTCTCACTGGGGTACGGGTCCCACACAAACTGACTAACTGGGGTAGGGGTCCCACACACACTGACTCTCACTGGGGTACATGTCCCAGACACTCTCACTCACAATGGGGTACGCATCCCAAACACACCGATCCTCAGGTGGTACGGGTCCCAAAAACACTGACTCTCAGTGGAGTACGGGTGCCAGACACAGTGACTCTCAATGGGGTACGGGTCCCACACACACTGACTCTAATTGGGGTACGGGTCCAACAGACTTGACTCTCACTGGGGTACGGGTCCCATACTCACTGACTCTCACTGGTGTACGGGTCCCACACACACTGACTCTCACTGGGGTCCGGGTCCCACACACACTGACTCTCACTGGGGTACGGGTCCCATACACACTGATCTGACTGGGGTACGAGTCCCAAACACACTGACTCTCTCTGGGGTACGGGTCCCACACACACTGACTCTCACTGGGGTACGGGTCCCACGCACACTGACTATCAATGGGGTTCGAATCCCACACACACAGAGTCTCACTGGGGTACGGGTCCCACACACACTGACTTACACTGGGGTACGGGTCCCACACACACTGACTGTCACTGGGGTACAGGCCCCACACACACTGACTCTCACTGGGGTACTGGTCCCACACACACTGACTCTCACTGCGGTACGGTTCCCACACACACTGACTCTCACTGGGGTACGGGTCCCACACACACTGACTCTCACTGGGGTACGGGTCCCACACACACTGACTCTCACTGGAGTACGGGTCCCACACACACTGACTCTCACTGGAGTACGGGTCCCACACACACTGACTCTCACTGGGGTACGGATCCCACTCACAGTGACTCTCATTGGGGAACGGGTCCCACACACACTGACTCTCACTAGGGTACAGGTTCCACACACACTGACTGACACTGGGGTACAGGTCCCACACACACTGACTCTCACTGGGGTACGTGTCCCACACACACAGACTATCACTGGGGTACGTGTCCCACACACACTGACTCTCACTGGGGTACGGATCCCACACACACAGAACCTCACTGGGGTCCAGGTTCCACACACACTGACTCTCAATGGGGTTCGAATCCCACACACACTGACCCTCACTGTGGTACGGATCCCACACACACTGACCCTCACAGGTGTATGGGTCTCACACACACTGACTCTCACTGGGGTACGGATCCCACACACACTGACTCTCACTGGGGTACGGGTCCCACACACACTGACTCTCATTGGGGTATGGGTCCCACACAAACTGACTCTCACTGGGGTACGGATCCCACAAACACTGACTCTCACTGGGGTACGGATACCATACACAGTGTCTCTCACTGGGGTACGGGTCCCACACACACTGACTCTCACTGGGGTATGGGTCCAACACACACTCACTCTCACTGGGGTACGGGTCCCAAACACACTGACTCTTACTTGGGTACGGGTCCCACACACACTGACTCTCACTGGGGTACGGGTCCCACACACATTGACTGTCACTGGGGTTTGGGTACCGCACACACTGACTCTCACTGGGGTACGGGTCCCACACACACTGACTCTCACTTGGATACGGGTCCCACACACACTGACTCTCACTGGGGTACGGGTCCCACACACACTGACTCTCACTGGGGTACGGGTCCCTCACACACTGACTGTCACTGGGGTACGGGTCCAACAAACACTGACTCTCACTGGGGTACGTGTCCCAAACACACTGACTCTCACTTGGGTACTGGTCTCACACACACTGACTCTCACTGGGGTACGGGTCCCACACACACTGACTCTCACTGGGGTACGGGTCCCACACACACTGACTCTCACTGGGGTACGGGTCCCACACACACACTGACTATTCTCACGAATCTTGTCTTTGTCCATTTAGCTGAGAGGAATTGAATGATTGTCTAGACTGCCCTCTGCTGTCCAATTACACAATTACATGCTCCATCATTCAGTTCAGAACATTTTCCCTATAATATCTATTTTATGAATTTTCTTCCTGCAATTCTCTTTCACAATCATCAGCTGCCCTCCTAGGGAACTCCCTAAAGCCCAATGTCCCTGTGTTTATCCATTCAGGGAGGCTGTCCAGCTATTTGACTCTCAGAGGCATCGCACCCTTTATCTTTTGTCCCCTCTGGGCTGGGATTACTGATGGCTCAGCTATTGGGAGGCGCCCTGCTGGTGTAACACTGAGGCAAAATGAGCTATGGGTAGCCAGGGTCAGACTCCAGATTGCCCTCAGGGGTCTCCACTGGATGACGTCCATAGACTCCCCCACGATTGAGAGGGATCCAGCTCCTAGGTTAGTGCAACCTCGTGGTTAAGTTATCACGACATTAAAAAATATTGTTTCTTTTTACATTTTCTTTGAACATTTCTCTTCGCCAGATATAAAAATATTGATCTTGTGCAATGTTGTTATAGCACATTGTTATTTTGTCAGAGTCACTGTTTATTCAGCAGGGTAAGGATTACTCACTGTGTAACTGTACCAAGTCACTCTCTGTTCAGCAGGGTAAGGATTATCACTGTGCAACAGTACACTCACTTACAACCTGCCAAAAGGATCTGCCTAACACACAATTGAGCAATGCTGTGTATGAATTTCAGTGTCGGTGTGAAGACTGTATGTCCCAGTGATTGGCTGATGTTCCTTCAATTGTTCGGAAGATACAGAGTACAGACCGTAATCAACCAGCCCGCACTAGCAAAACCCAGAGCAAAACTGTTAGATGTGATTCCGTAATTAGGCAGCACTCACTGAACAATCCTGAGTGTGCTAATAGATACACTAACAACCGATTTAAGAAAATCAATCAAGCTCGTGACACGGCTCATTTGTACTTGCCTGAGGTGGCACACATTCATACACAGGGACCCGTACTCTGCAAACAGAAGGAATATGTTCAAGCCTTGCACCCTTTTGAATTACCCAGGAGCTTGGGGAGCCTATAGTTCCCCACTGCTTTCTCCATGGCAACAACTGGGCCAATCAGAGTTGACTTGCCAACCAGTCTGCACCTTTTTCGCCTATAGTATAAATTGCTGCGATTGTTTGAAATTTGGCATTCTCGTCTTTGTCATGAGGAGTGCAAGACGAAAAGCTTCGACAATGTGTCTCTTTTCAGCACTGCTAATTCATTTTCATTCTTTCCTAGGATGTGTCACTGGCTGGCTCAGCATTTATTGCCCATCCCTGTTAGGGAGGGAGTTCCAGGATTCTGACCCAGCGACAGTGAAGGAATGGCCGATATATTTCCAAGTCAGGATGGTGAGTGACTTGGAGGGGAACTTCCAGGTGGTGGTGTTCCCCATGTGTCTGCTGCCCTTGTCCTTCTAGACGGTAGAGGTCATGGGTTTGGAAGGAACTGTCTGAGGAGCCTTGGTGAGTTCCTGCAGTGCATCTTGTAGATGGTACACACACTGCTGCTACTGTGTGTCGGTGGTGGAGGGAGTGAGTGTTTGTGGATGGGGTGACAATCAAGCGGGGCTGCTTTGTCCTGGATGGTGTTGAGCTTCTTGAGTGTTGTGGGAGCTGCACTCATGCAGACCAAGTGGCGAGTATTCCATCACACTCCTGACTTGTGCCTTGTCGATGATGGACAGGCTTTGGGGAGTCAGGAGGTGAGTTACTCGCAGCAGGATTCCCAGACATTGTTTATTCAGTAGAGTAAGGATCGTCACTGTGTCACAGGATCAGGGGCAGAACTTTACAGCCCGTGAGCGACAGGCGAGCAGGCACATGCCCGACACATCCAGCCATGAAAACACGTGAGCTGATGTCCGGCTAGTGCCACAACACCACCGCGCGGACTGGCATGATATCTCGCTAGGCAGGCACAGTCGGAAGCGCGCCGGCCGACAATCAATCCCGGGTAATTCAAAAGGGCGCAAGGCTCGAACTTATTCCTTCCGTTTGCAGAGTACGGGCCCCTGTGTGTGTGAACGTGTGCCACCTCTAGCACGTACAAATGAGCCGTGTTACGAGCTTGATTGATTTTCTTAAATCGGCTGTCGGTGTAGCTGTTAGCGAACTCAGGATTGTTCAGCGAGTGCTGTCCAATTACAGAATCGCATCGAGGAGGCGATTGAAAGCGATTTTTTTTGTGTCCATCAGCCTGGTGCCCTTTAACCTCTCGCTCAAACCTCGACCCCGGGTGGGAAATAAAGTAATAAGAGCCGTCTGAGGACTGGGTTTTTTTGTTAAACGTTTGCTTTCAGGTGCTTGATTGTGCTGCACGGACGTATTTTGCAGCATTTTTTTTGTCACGTCCTTTAGCCTGTGGAGGTGCGGAGCTCCCTGGGGCAGTCTGTCTGCCTTCGGGGAGCTCAGTGGGACCGCTCACCGCAGCACCCACCCGCTTCCCGCTCCCCACCGGCAGCGCTGAGCCTTTCCCAGCCGTTCATTGGCCGGGCAACACAAAATCGCGGCCGGGGGGCAATCGCGGCCACCCGCTCCTCATGCCTAACGATGGCACGCGTACTCGATGAACAATAAACTCTGGCCATAGTTCGGAGTACAGGCCGTATTCAACCAGCCCGCACTAGCAAAACCCAGAGCAGAACTGTTAGATGTGATTCCGTAATTAGACAGCAGTCCTTGAACAATCCTGAGTGCGCCAACGCAGGGTACGGGTTAATTATTGGCCCTGGTATGCTGCTCCAGGGTGGTGATACCTACAACCCGCACCCATTGTCGGGTGTCCCATCACCCAGGTGCCCACACTGGGCGCCCACCCCCCACCCCCCACCTGTCCTGCCAACTCGTGTGCCAGCCCAGCTCTAGGATGGCCTGGCACATAGCCTCGTGCGACCAGCTCGGGGAGGTGGCCGAGAGTCCGGAGGGTGGGAGCAGGTGCCCTCCACGGGTGCAGTGCCTGACCCGGCTTTGAGTGGGCAAAACCCACTGGCAGCGAACGCTGGGTTTGGCAAAGGGTCTCCACCCTTAATAAAGGAGGGACCCTCTGGCTGCATTCCTCCCCTGAGCACGCTGACACTTGAAGGTATTCGATGGGGCGGGGGCGGCCCATTCAGTCAGCGTCAGCTGGCTGGCTGCTCGACCAGGAAGGCCCTCACACCCGCAGCAAATCCACCCACTCGCTCAGAGCTCCTGGTGAAAGCTCCGACCAGGAATCGGGACAAGGGCCTTGGGTTGGTTCCTTACTTTGCCCACCCTCCCCCGTCACCCCCACACCCCCCCTTAAACCCGGGGTCTGCTGAGGGGAAAGAGCTCGGGCCAGGCTGATGTCCGACAGTTCGGTCCAGGCCAGGAGCGGTTCAGCCTCTCTCGTTGCAAAGCGGGATTTCAGTTCATGATCCCTCCTTCCAGTTTTTTTCTGCCATCGTTCCGGCCAGGAATTTTTTTTCCACATTCTCAGCATCTCCCTCCGGGCTGCTCTGATTGGTTGGTTAGTCTCCGGGCAGGTTAGCCAAAGTCCCTCTGGAACACGTGTTAACCCTTTCCCTGCATTTCAGCAACTTCTAATTCCTAATTATCATCCTCCCAACACACAAGCAAACACACATACTGACACTCAGAAACACACACACACACACACACACACAGAGACACACACACACACACACACACACACACACAGAGACACACACAGACAGAGTCACACAATGCATATTGAAACACACGCAGACAGAGAGACACACACAGACAGAGGAACACACACAGGCAGAGACACACACAGGCAGAGGAACACACAAAGCATATAGAAACACACACAGAGGAACACACACAGACAGAGGAACACATACAGATAGAGAGTCACACAATGCATATAGAAACACACACAGACAGAGAGACACACACAGACAGAGAGACACACACAGGCAGAGAGACACACAATACATATAGAAACATACACAGACAGAGAGACACACACAGGCAGAGAGACACACACAGACAGAGTCACACAATGCATATAGAAACATACACAGACAGAGAGTCACACACAGACAGAGGAACACACACAGACAGAGAGACACACACAGGCAGAGAGACACACACAGGCAGAGAGACACACACAGGCAGAGAGTCACACAATGCATATAGAAACACACAGAGGTACACACACATATACAGACACACAACACATATATAGGCACACAACACATACAGACACACAGCACATACTGAGGACACACATACACACACACAGGCCAGACTGCACATACAGAAACACACACAGAGACACAGACACAGACATATAAACACACACACCAACACATAGGCCTCGCGGTTCTTCAGGGGAGGGGGTCCCTCTCTGGAGCTGGGAGGGCCAGGGAGGATGCAGACAGTGGAGGAGAGCTCCATCTACCTTCAAATCCAGAGTAAAGATTTTTTAATTTATTTACAGGATGTGGGCAACGCTGGTATTGAGTATCCATCCTTAACAGCCCTTGAGAAGGTGAGTACAGTCCTACACACACTGACTCTCACTGGGGTACGGGTCCCACACACACACTGACTCTCACTGGGGTACGGGTCCCACACACACTGACTCTCACTGGGGTACGGGTCCCACACACACTGACACTCACTGGGGTACGGGTCCCACACACACACTGACTCTCACTGGGGTACGGGTCCCACACACACACTGACTCTATTCTCACGAATCTTGTCTTTGTCCATTTAGCTGAGAGGAATTGAATGCTTGTCTAGACTGCCCTCTGCTGTCCAATTACACAATTACATGCTCCATCATTCAGTACAGAACATTTTCCCTATAATATCTATTTTATAAATTTTCTTCCTGCAATTCTCTTTCACAATCATCAGCTGCCCTCCTAGGGAACTCCCCAAAGCCCAATGTCCCTGTGTTTATCCATTCAGGGAGGCTGTCCAGCTATTTGACTCTCAGAGGCATCGCACCCGTTATCTTTTGTCCCCTCTGGGCTGGGATTACTGATGGCTCAGCTATTGGGAGGCACCCTGCTGGTGTAACACTGAGGCAAAATGAGCTATGGGTAGCTGGGTCAGACTCCAGTTTGCCCTGAGTTGGATGCCCTCAGGGGTCTCCACTAGGGATGACGTCCACAGACTCCCCCACGATTGAGAGGGATCCAGCTCCTAGGTTAGTGGCTAGCCCCCACCCAGGCTTGGCCTGGCTTCTCAAGATCAATGTCTATAACATAGCAAAGTGCAACTTCGTGGTTAAGTTATCACGACATTAAAAAATATTGTTTCTTTTTACATTTTCTTTGAACATTTCTCTTCGCCAGATATAAGCCCCCACCAGCCTCCGCATTCAAAGGATCATCCTCCGCCATTTCCGCCAACTCCAGCATGATGCCACCACCAAACACATCTTCCCTTCACCCCCCTTATCGGCATTCCGTAGGGATCGTTCCCTCCGGGACACCCTGGTCCACTCCTCCATCACCCCCTACTCCTCAACCCCCTCCTATGGCACCACCCCATGCCCACGCAAAAGATGTAACACCTGCCCCTTCACTTCCTCTCTCCTCACCGTCCAAGGGCCCAAACACTCCTTTCAAGTGAAGCAGCATTTCACTTGCATTTCCCCCAACTTAGTCTACTGCATTCGTTGCTCCCAATGTGGTCTCCTCTACATTGGAGAGACCAAACGTAAACTGGGCGACCGCTTTGCAGAACACCTGCGGTCTGTCCGCAAGAATGACCCAAACCTCCCTGTCGCTTGCCATTTTAACACTCCACCCTGCTCTCTTGCCCACATGTCTGTCCTTGGCTTGCTGCATTGTTCCAGTGAAGCCCAACGCAAACTGGAGGAACAACACCTCATCTTCCGACTAGGCACCTTACAGCCTTCCGGTCTGAATATTGAATTCAATAACTTTAGGTCGTGAGCTCCCTCCCCCATCCCCACCCCCTTTCTGTTTCCCCCCTTTTTTTCCCCTTTTTTTCCCTATAAATTTTATAGATTTTTCTTTTCCCACCTATTTCCATTATTTTTAAATATTTTAAAATCTTTTATGCTCCCCCCACCCCCACTAGAGCTGTACCTTGAGTGCCCTACCATCCATTCTTAATTAGCACATTCGTTTAGATAATATCACCAACTTTAACTTTAACACCTGTGTTTCTTTGTACCATTGTCACTGACATCTTTTGATGATCTGCTTCTATCACTGCTTGTTTGTCTACACAAGCACCTCTGTCTCTCTCTCTCTCTCTCCGCCTCCCCACACACACACCTTAAACCAGCTTATATTTCAACTCTTTCTTGGACTCGAAATCAAGTTCTGTCGAAGGGTCATGAGGACTCGAAACGTCAACTCTTTTCTTCTCCGCCGATGCTGCCAGACCTGCTGAGTTTTTCCAGGTAATTCTGTTTTTGTTTTGTGATAAAAATATTGATCTTGTGCAATGTTGTTATAATACATTGTTATTTTGTCAGTCACTGTTTATTCAGCAGGGTAAGGATTACTCACTGTGTAATTGTACCAAGTCACTCTCTGTTCAGCAGGGTAAGGATTATCACTGTGCAACTGTACACTCACTTACAACTTGCCAAAAAGATCTGCCTAACACACAATTGAGCAATGCTGTGTATGAATTTCAGTGTCGGTGTGATGCCGGTTTGTAGACTGTATGTCCCAGTGATTGGCTGATGTTCCTTCAATTGTTCGGAAGAGACAGAGTACAGACCGTAGTCAACCAGCCCGCACTAGCAAAACCCAGAGCAAAACTGTTAGATGTGATTCCGTAATTAGACAGCACTCCCTGAACAATCCTGAGTGCGCCAACGCAGGGTACAGGTTAATTATTGGCCCTGGTGTGCTGCTCCAGGGTTGTGATACCTACAACCCGCACCCATTGTCGGGTGTCCCATCACCCAGGTGCCCACACTGGGCGCCCACCTGCCCCCCCCCCCCCACTGTCCTGCCAACTCGTGTGCCAGCTCAGCTCTAGGATGGTCTGGCACATAGCCTCGTGCGTCCAGCTCGGGGAGGTGGCCGAGAGTCCGGAGGGTGGGAGCAGGTGCCCTCCACGGGTGCAGTGCCTGACCCGGCTTTGAGTGGGCAAAACCCACTGGCAGCGAACACTGGGTTTGGCAAAGGGTCTCCACCCTTAATAAAGGAGGGACCCTCTGGCTGCATTCCTCCCCTGAGCACGCTGACACTCGAAGGTATTCGATGGGGCGGGGGCGGCCCAGTCAGTCAGCGTCAGCTGGCTGGCTGCTCGACCAGGAAGGCCCTCACACCCGCAGCAAATCCACCCACTCGCTCAGAGCTCCTGGTGAAAGCTCCGACCAGGAATCGGGACAAGGGCCTTGGGTTGGTTCCTTACTTTGCCCACCCTCCCCCGTCACCCCCACACCCCCCCCTAAACCCGGGGTCTGCTGAGGGGAAAGAGCTCGGGCCAGGCTGATGTCCGACAGTTCGGTCCAGGCCAGGAGCGGTTCAGCCTCTCTCGTTGCAAAGCGGGATTTCAGTTCATGATCCCTCCTTCCAGTTTTTTTCTGCCATCGTTCCGGCCAGGAATTTTTTTTCCACATTCTCAGCATCTCCCTCCGGGCTGCTCTGATTGGTTGGTTAGTCTCCGGGCAGGTTAGCCAAAGTCCCTCTGGAACACGTGTTAACCCTTTCCCTGCATTTCAGCAACTTCTAATTCCTAATTATCATCCTCCCAACACACAAGCAAACACACATACTGACACTCAGAAACACACACACACACACACACACACACACACACACACACACACACACACACACACAGAGACACACACAGACAGAGTCACACAATGTATATTGAAACACACGCAGACAGAGAGACACACACAGACAGAGGAACACACACAGGCAGAGACACACACAGGCAGAGACACACACAGGCAGAGGAACACACACAGGCAGAGGAACACACAAAGCATATAGAAACACACACAGAGGAACACACACAGACAGAGGAACACATACAGATAGAGAGTCACACAACGCATATAGAAACACACACAGACAGAGAGACACACACAGACAGAGAGACACACACAGGCAGAGAGACACACAATACATATAGAAACATACACAGACAGAGAGACACACACAGGCAGAGAGACACACACAGACAGAGTCACACAATGCATATAGAAACATACACAGACAGAGAGTCACACACAGACAGAGGAACACACACAGACAGAGAGACACACACAGGCAGAGAGACACACACAGGCAGAGAGACACAATGCATATAGAAACATACACAGGCAGAGAGTCACACACAGACAGAGGAACACACACAGACAGAGAGACACACACAGGCAGAGAGTAACACAATGCATATAGAAACACACAGAGGTACACACACATATACAGACACACAACACATATATAGGCACATAACACATACAGACACACAGCACATACTGAGGACACACATACACACACACAGGCCAGACTGCACATACAGAAACACACACAGAGACACAGACACAGACATATAAACACACACACCAACACATAGGCCTCGCGGTTCTTCAGGGGAGGGGGTCCCTCTCTGGAGCTGGGAGGGCCAGGGAGGATGCAGACAGTGGAGGAGAGCTCCATCTACCTTCAAATCCAGAGTAAAGATTTTTTAATTTATTTACAGGATGTGGGCAACGCTGGTATTGAGTATCCATCCTTAACAGCCCTTGAGAAGGTGAGTACAGTCCTACACACACTGAATCTCACTGGGGTACAGTCCCCACGCACACTGAATCTCACTGGGGTACGGGTCCCACACACACTGACTCTCACTGGGGTACGGGTCCCACACACACACTGACTCTCACTGGGGTACGGGTCCCACACACACTGACTCTCACTGGGGTACGGGTCCCACATACACTGACTCTCACTGGGGTACGGGTCCCACACACATTGACTCTCACTGGGGTACGGGTCCCACACACACACTGACTCTCACTGGGGTACGGGTCCCACACACACTGACTCTCACTGGGGTACAGTCCCCACACACACTGACTCTCACTGGGGTACGGGTCCCACACACACTGATTCTCACTGGGGTAAATCCCACACACACTGACTCTCACTGGGGTAAATCCCACACACACTGACTCTCACTGGGGTATGGGTCCCACACACACTGACTCTCACTGGGGTAAATCCCACACACACTGACTCTCACTGGGGTATGGGTCCCACACACACTGACTCTCACTGGGGTAAATCCCACACACACTGACTCTCACTGGGGTATGGGTCCCACACACACTGACTCTCACTGGGGTAAATCCCACACACACTGACTCTCACTGGGGTATGGGTCCCACACACACTGACTCTCACTGGGGTACAGGTCCCACATACACTGACTCTCACTGGGGTATGGGTCCCACACACACTGACTCTCACTGGGGTACAGGTCCCACATACACTGACTCTCACTGGGGTATGGGTCCCACACACACTGACTCTCACTGGGGTACGGGTCCCACACACACTGACTCTCACTGGGGTGTGGGTCCCACACACACTGACTCTCACTGGGGTAAATCCCACACACACTGACTCTCACTGGGGTATGTGTCCCACACACACTGACTCTCACTGGGGTACGGGTCACACACACACTGACTCTTACGGGGGTACGGGTCCCACACACACTGACTCTCACTGGGGTACGGGTCCCACACACACTGACTCTCACTGGGGTACGGGTCCCACACACACTGACTCTCACTGGGGTACGGGTCCCACACACACTGACTCTCACTGGGGTACGGGTCCCACACACACTGACTCTCACTGGGGTACAGGTCCCACATACACTGACTCTCACTGGGGTATGGGTCCCACACACACTGACTCTCACTGGGGTACGGGTCCCACACACACTGACTCTCACTGGGGTGTGGGTCCCACACACACTGACTCTCACTGGGGTAAATCCCACACACACTGACTCTCACTGGGGTATGTGTCCCACACACACTGACTCTCACTGGGGTACGGGTCCCACACACACTGACTCTTACGGGGGTACGGGTCCCACACACACTGACTCTCACTGGGGTACGGGTCCCACACACACTGACTCTCACTGGGGTACGGGTCCCACACACACTGACTCTCACTGGGGTAAATCCCACACACACTGACTCTCACTGGGGTACGGGTCCCACACACACTGACTTTCACTGGGGTATGGGTCCCACACACACTGACTCTCACTGGGGTACGGGTCCCACACACACCGACCCACACTGGGGTACGGGTCCCACACACACTGACTCTCACTGGGGTACGGGTCCCACACACACTGACTCTCACTGGGGTACGGGTCCCACACACACTGACTCTCACTGGGGTATGGGTCCCACACACACTGACTCTCACTGGGGTACGGGTCCCACACACACTGACTCTCACTGGGGTACGGGTCCCACACACACTGACTCTCACTGGGGTACGGGTCCCACACACACTGACTCTCACTGGGGTACGGGTCCCACACAGACTGATTCCCAGGAGGAGGCCATTTGACCCATTGTGTCAGCACTGGCCCTCTGAATGAGCAATTCACCTGGTGCCATTCTGCTATCTTCCCATCTTAACCCTGCAGATTCTTGCTCATCAATCCACGGTGCAATTGCCTTTTGAAAACATTGATTAAACCTGCCTCCACCAGTCTCTCAGGAAGTGAATTCCAGACCTTAACCACTTGCTGGGTGAAAAACCTTTTCCTCCTGTCCCCATTGCCTCTTTTACAAATTACTTTAAATCTGTGCCCTCTCGTTCTCAATCCTTTCATGAGCGGGTGCAGGTTTTCTCTCTCTGCTCTCTTCAGACCGCTCAGGATTTTGAACACCTCTGTCAGATCTCCTCTCAACCGGCTCTTCTCCAAGGAAAACAGTCCCAACCTATAAAATTCTAACAGGACTAGACAGGGTAGATGCAGGAAGGAAGTTCCCGATGGTGGGGGGGGAGTCCAGAACCAGGGCTCACAGTCTGAGGATACGGGGTAGACCATTTAGGACTGAGATGAGGAGAAATTGCTTCACCCAGAGAGTAGTTGAGACCAAAACATTGTATGTTTTCAAGAAGGAGTTAGATATAGCTCTTGGGGTGAAAGGGATCAAAGGGTATGGGGAGAAAGCGGGAGCAGGTTACTGAGTTGGACGATCGTCCATGATCATAATGAATGGGGGAGCAGGCTCGAAGGGCTGAATGGCCTTCTCCTGCTCCTAGTTTCTATGTTTCTAACTCCTCCAATCCTTCTTCATAACTGAACTGCCTCATTCCTGGAACCATTCTTGTGAATCTTTTCTCTCTCTCCAATGCCTTCACATCTTTCTTTAAGTTTAACCCCCCGAACAGAATGCAATACTGCAGCTGAGGCTAAACTAGTGTCTTATACAAATTCTACATAACCTCCTTGCTCTTGGACTCTGTGCCCCTATTAATAAAGCCTAGCATACTGTGCGCTTCATTAACCACACCCTCAACCTGTTCTGCCGCCTTCAATGACTTATGCACACAAACATGGCCCCCCTGCTCCTACACCAAGGTCTGGGTCATTAATATATGTCAGGAAGAGCAAGGATCCCAACACTGACCCCTGGGGATCTCCACTACTAACCTTCCTCCAGCCCGAAAGACATCCATTAACCACTACTCTCTGCTTCCTGTCACTCCAGCCGGTTCCGTCTCCATGTTGCTGCCGGTGCCTTTTATTCCCTGAGCTATAACTTTGCTCACATGTTTGTTGTGCAGTATTTTATCAAATGCTTTTTGCAAGTCCATGTACACCACATCAAGAGCATTGCCCTCATCAACCCTCTCTGGTACCTGTTCAAAAAATTCTAGCAAGTTAGTTAAACACGGTTTTCCCTTAACAAATCCGTGCTGGCTTTCCTTAATTAACCCACACTTGTCCATGTGACTATTAATTTTGTCCCGAATTATTATTTCTAGAAACTTCCCCACCACTGAATTTAAATGTAGTTACTGGGCTTATCTTTTTTTGAACAAGGTTGTAACATTTGCAATTCTCCGGTCCTCTGGCAACACTCCTGAGTCTAAGGAAGACTGGAAAATTATGGCCCGTGCCTGTAATTTCCACTCTCACTTCCCTCAATATCTTTAGATAGATCTCAGCCGGTCCTGTGCTTTATCAGCTTTTAAGTACAGGCAGCTTATCTAACACCTCCTCCCTATCAATTTTAAATCCTTCCAGTGTATTAGTTACCTCCTCCCTCACTGAGGCCTTGGTAGCATCTCGTTCCTTGGCAAAGATAGATGCAAAGTATTAATTTAGTAGCTCAGCTATTCCCCCTGACTCCATGTGTAAATCCCCCTTTTGGTCCCTAATCGGCCATAGGAGCATAAGAAACAGGAACGAGAGTAGACCATTCGGCCCCCTCGAGCCTGCTCTGCCATTCAATAAGGTCACGGCTGATCTTCCGGTGTTTTGAGTTCCACGTTCCCACCCAACCCCGACAGCCTCCGATTCCCTTGCCCCTAGCAAGAATCTAACCCCGATGAAAGCGAAATGCCGCGGGCGCTGGAAATCTGAAGCAAAGGCAGAAGGTGCTGGGGGGGGGGGGGAAAAGCTCAGCAGGACTGGCAGCGAATGCGGGGAGGAGAAACAGAGTTGGCGTCTCGAGTACCGGATGGCCCTTCCTCAGAGCTCAAGCGCGATGAAATTTACCCGAATCTGTCCACGTCCGCCTTAAAAGAATTTAGTGACCCCCCTCCCCCCACTCCACCCCGCCCCCCCACCCCCCTCCGTCTCCACCACCTTCGGAGGGAGAGGGTTCCAAAGTCGCATGACCCTCTGAGGGAAAAATAAATTCTCCTCATCTCTGTCCTAAAAGGGCCACCCCCTTAGTTTTAAAATAGTGGCCGTTCGTCCACCTTGTCAAGGCCGTTCGGGACCTTATATAATATCATATCTTATATAATTCAATCAATCCTTTAGCTATTGAGATGTCTATAGAACATTTTGAGGTTTCTTTATATTTTCGCTGCCAGTCTCTTTTCATGCTCCCTCTTTGCTTCTTTTATTTGCTTCTTCACCTCCCTCTCTTCAGCCTGGGTTCTCCATGGGGTTATCCAGCTGACATTTGTCATCATCTCACTATTTCTTCTTCATCTTCACCCCCACCCCCCACTTCCTCATCTATTTTGTCCTCTATTTTTTTTTGGACCTGTGCAGGTTCAACCTGGTGCCGCCGGGTGGCGGTGTCCAGGGAGGCCAGAAACAAGGGGGCGTGGCCGGACTGAGGAAAGGGCGGGGCCAAGGAAGAGGGGCGGAGCTGGGCTCGCGGGCCGGCGGCCAGGGAGAGGGGGCGGCCAGGGAGAGGGGCGGGGCTGGGCTCGCGGGCCGGCGGCCAGGGAGAGGGGGCGGGCGGGGCCTGGTCAGTGAGGGGTTGGTGGGGGGGGGGGGGGATGGGCGGTGCGGGAGCAATGAACGGGGCGGAGACTTGCCCCAACGAGCGGGGCCGAGGGCCGGTGCTCACAAGGGGCGGCATCCGGGCAGCGGTGTTCGGCGTGACGCGCTCGAGTCAGTGGACGGATGGGTCGGAGGAGTGAGAGGGGCCTGAGCCGCGGCCCGGGGTGACGCGCTGCTGGAAGTGGGCGTGTCCGTGGAAGGGGGGGGGGGAGGAGGGCCTGGGGGAAGGGGGCGGGGCCCGGGGTGACGCACACCTGGGAGTGGGCGTGTCCGTGGCAAGTGAAGGGAGGCCTGCAGAAGGGGGCGGGGCCCGGATGACGCGCCGCTGGGGTGGGAGTGTCCGCGGAACGTGCCGGGGGGGGGGGGAGAAGATGGGGAAGGGGGCGGGGCCCGAGTTGCGGGGGGGGCGGGGGCCTGGGACCGCGGCGGCCGCTGGGACTGAGGGGAATTCCCCGACTCTCGGAGACGGAGTGGAGGAGGAGGCCGGAGGAGAGAGCGCGGCTGAGGCAGCCGGTAGGTTCCGGAGCCGAGACGGACTGAGGGAATTGAGGGTGGGTGGGGAGGCAGGGAGCGATCGAGAGCCCGGTGGGGGGGAGAGAGTGGGTTCGGTCTCAGGCCTGGATGAAGCGGCTCGGCGATCGGTATCTGACCACCTGCTGAGCGGCCCCGCCGAACCACAGCCCCGGCAGTGGGAGGGAGCGCGGAACCCGGGGTCGGGGTGGGGGGGGGAAAGCTCCCGGTGGCGGGGATCTGGCCCTCCATCCGGGACCCTGTGCCGCGCTTTTCCCCCATTCACAGAAACACGCGGGCTGCATCTGGGCTCTACCATTCCCGGGGGGTGGGGGGGGGGGGGGGAAACGACAATCTGAGCGTCATGAAGGCCCCCCTGGACTCCCGATCGCTCTGGTTTCAATTACTTCTGACATTAAACGCCGGCTCCCAGCCTTTCCTGGTGTCCAAGCGCAAGTTTCCGCTGTTATTGTTTCACCCGCATTCTCTAACCCCCCCTTCCCTCTCTTGTGTTTGGTTCTGACCTGAGCCAAACCATTATTCAGGGAGTGGGGGTGTATAATAAATTTGTTCTGAAATATTTGGTATTTCTTTGTTCGCTCTCGCTCGCCCTCTCTTGCTTTTTTTTCCACAGAAGCTGCTCAGAGGCGTTGTTGCTTTTTGCACCCTCCCCCCCCCCAATCAAACAGGAAACTGCTTCTTTCCTCAGGAGCCCCTCCCCCCCCCCTTGCAATGTTTTTGTTTGTGTGGGGGACGTCATCACCTGTGAGCGGCTTCCGGTGAAGACGTCGGGAGAACGTTTGCAACGGAAGGGGAGGGGTCAGTAAGAGGGTGGGGCAAGACCCCCATTCAATGGTCTCATTGGATCCACTTCACCCAACTCCTGTTCCCCATCAAACACTCCCAGGACAGGTACAGCACGGGGTTAGATACAGAGTAAAGCTCACTCTACACTGTCCCCATCAAACACTCCCAGGACAGGTACAGCACAGGGTTAGATACAGAGTAAATCTCCCTCTACACTGTCCCCATCAAACACTCCCAGGACAGGTACAGCACGGGGTTAGATACAGAGTAAAGCTCCCTCTACACTGTCCCCATCAAACACTCCCAGGACAGGTACAGCACGGGGTTAGATACAGAGTAAAGCTCCCTCTACGCTGTCCCCATCAAACACTCCCAGGACAGGTACTGCACGGGGTTAGATACAGAGTAAAGCTCCCTCTACACTGTCCCCATCAAACACTCCCAGGACAGGTACAGCAAGGGGTTAGATACAGAGTAAATCTCCCTCTACACTGTCCCCATCAAACACTCCCAGGACAGGTACAGCACGGGGTTAGATACAGAGTAAAGCTCCCTCTACGCTGTCCCCATCAAACACTCCCAGGACAGGTACTGCACGGGGTTAGATACAGAGTAAAGCTCACTCTACACTGTCCCCATCAAACACTCCCAGGGCAGGTACAGCACAGGGTTAGATGCAGAGTAAAAATGCCTTATACTCTTTTATCTTTCCTTCTCTCGGTCTCTCTGCAGTGTCGGTTTAAACCTGCCTGTTGCCTACTAGCCTGTTCCCACCATCAGTTGCAATGTCGGAAAGTCAATTGGACGAGCCCCTGAGCCAGGAGACGTTTCGGGAGCTGTGGAATCAGTGAGTACCTTTTTGCCATTGGGATGATTTTGCCAGTCCTGGGGTGTCGGTCCCTGCCCAGCTCACCTCTGCAGATGTGAGCATCGCATGGGTCAGTTATGCCGCCTGGCTCTGCAGGCACTAACTGTCACTAGGATATGGATCCCTGGCCACTTGCTGCACCCTGCCAGCTCATTCTTCCCTTGTTTGAGAGGCCAGTGGGTGGGCTTTTTGCTTGCACGGGCTATCATCGTCGAGGACAATGATGGCTGTGTACCTATCGGGGCACAAACTTGTCCCACATCCCGAGGGCACTGAGGAATATTGTAGCCCCTTGCACCATCCTGCCTCAGACCAACCACAGCACCGGCCCACTGAAGCGTCTGGGCCTCAGTATCGCGCTGCTGGCCTACCCGCCAACAGACTTCGATTCTCCACCGTGTGAATCACAAACAGTGACTGTGTTTACTCCTGTCCACAGGCTCGAGGTCCCAAGTGCCAATGTGGGGCTGGAGAATGAACTTCAAATATGGGTGAGTATGCGGAGGAGAGAGTGAGGCCCCGAGGGGGTGAGACTGAGGCCTGGGGCCCCGAGGGGGTGAGAGTGAGGCCTGGGGCCCTGAGGGGGTGAGACTGGTTCTGGGCCCCGAGGCGGGGGGAGGGGGGGGGGGGGGGGGGGGGGGGGGGGAGGGTGTGAGAGCGAGGCCTGTGCCCCGAGGGAGGAGGGCAGGTGAGAGGGAGGCTGGGGCCTGTGCCCCGAGGGAGAAGGGGAGGGGTGAGTGGGAGGCCCGGGGCCTGTGCCCCGAGGGAGGAGGGCAGGTGAGAGTGAAGCCTGGGGCCTGTGCCCCGAGGGAGGAGGGCAGGTGAGGGGGAGGCCGGGGCCTGTCCCCCAAGGGAGAAGGGGAGGGGTGAGTGGGGAGGCCCGGGGCCTGTGCCCGGAGGGAGAAGGGGAGGGGTGAGTGGGAGGCCGGAGCCTGTGCCCTGAGGGAGGAGGGGGGTGAGTGGGAGGCCCGGAGCCTGTGCCCTGAGGGAGGAGGGGGTGAGTGGGAGGCCCGGGGGCCAGTGCCCTGAGGGAGGAGGGCGGGTGAGAGGTGAAGCCTGGGGCCTGTGCCCCGAGGGATGAATGGGGGTGGCGGTGAGAGCGAGGCCTGGGAGTTTCTGGCCTGTTTTCTTGCCCTCGGCTCTCACTGCACCAGTTCCTGGGATTGGGTGGGGTGTGGGGTCACTGGCGGGGAGGCCTCTGGACCCTTTCTGACAGCGTCCCGTTGTTTTTCTCTTACTCAAGGACAATGAGTTCAGCGGGCTGGAGCTCGCGATGGAGGACCTGGACAGCAATCCCCTGGAGTTCGCTGTCCTTCCCGACAACCCACTGCCTTATCCCAGCTCCTCCCAGGCAGGGCCGGCCACAGACATTCGCACCGCGGCTCCGTGCACGGTCCTGGCTACCACTGAGTATCCTGGACCACACGAGTTCCAGCTCCAGTTTCAGCAGTCGAGCACAGCGAAATCAGTCACTTGTACGGTGAGAACCTCCTTCATTACTGCACTGCAATATCTGTTCCTCTTACATGGTGCTGCCGTTCTTCTCTTTGCACCTGGCTTCTCATTTTATCCAGAAACCTCCCAGACTTGCTGGGTAACACAGTCATCTCTGAAGGTCATGGGTTCAAGTCCCACTCCAATGGCATGACTACCTAATGCAGTTTGAGACTCCCAGCGCAGTACTGAGGGAGTGCCGCACTGTCGGAGGGTCAGTACTGAGGGAGCGCCGCACTGTCGGAGGGTCAGTACTGAGGGAGTGCCCGCACCTGTCGGAGGGTCAGTACTGAGGGAGCGCCGCACTGTCGGAGGGTCAGTACTGAGGGAGCGCCGCACTGTCGGAGGGTCAGTGCTGAGGGAGTGCCGCACTGTCGGAGAGGGTCAGTACTGAGGGAGCGCCGCACTGTCGGAGGGTCAGTACTGAGGGAGTGCCGCACTGTCGGAGGGTCAGTACTGAGGGAGCGCCGCACTGTCGAGGGTCAGTACTGAGGGAGTGCCGCACTGTCGGAGGGGTCAGTACTGAGGGAGTGCCGCACTGTCGGAGGGTCAGTACTGAGGGAGCGCCGCACTGTCGGAGGGTCAGTACTGAGGGAGTGCCGCACTGTCGGAGGGTCAGTACTGAGGGAGTGGCCGCACTGTTGGAAGGTCAGTACTGAGGGATTGCCGCACTGTCGGAGGGTCAGTACTGAGGGAGTGCCCGCACTGTCGGAGAGGTCAGTACTGAGGGAGTGCTGCACTGTCGGAGGGTCAGTACTGAGGGAGTGCCGCACTGTCGGAGAGTCAGTACTGAGGGAGTGCCGCACTGTCGGAGGGTCTGTACAGAGGGAGTGCCTCACTGTCGGAGGGTCGTACTGAGGGAGCGGCCGCACTGTCGGAGGGTCAGTACTGAGGGAGCGCCGCACTGTCAGAGGGTCAGTACTGATGGAGTGCCGCACTGTCGGAGTTGCCATCTCTCAGACGAGACATTAAACCAAGACCTCGTCTGCTCTCAGAGGTGGGCGCAAGAGATTAATTTGAGGAGCCAGGGGACGTTCTACTTGGTGTTCTGTTTGATATTAACCTCTCAACCAGCGACGCTAAAATGATCATTGTTGATTGTGGGAGCTTGCTGTGTGGGAATTGCCTGCGGTGTTTCTGATGTTACAGTCTCTGCGCTTCGAAAAAAAATAATGTATTCAATTGGCTGTAAAGCGCTTTGCAAACATTGGGAGAAGCATTACCGAGACGCAGCTCCGTGTGGATGCGTCACGTCGGTGCCCATTTCGCCGATTCCGGTGTCCAGCGTCAACACTGAGGGAGCGCCGCTTCCCCGACGAATGTATCCACCCATCCGTTTTGGCCGAGTGTTTTTTTCAGCGCTCGGGTGGTTTAACAGCGCCTGTTGGCCGTCCCCGAATCACACTGGGCATTTGGACGCTGTGATATCGGCGCCGAATTTAGACCGTAAGCAGCAGTTTACCTTCCGCGTCGTGGCTGTCCATGGAATCTCAGCGCGTCGCTCGCTCTCCCTCCCTCCCATCCGAGCAGGCCTCTAGTTCACTGTCGCTTTGCCTGCTTGCGGTTTACTCAGTGAAAGAGAAAAGAGTGAGAGAGAGAGAGAGAGAGACGGGGAAACTGAAACCCTTTACAGCAACTGGGAAGAACATGACCAGGCATGTTTTTTGTCCTGTGGTTCCAGCCAGAAAGACTCCTCCCCATTCCAGCCCTTGCCTTATAACCCTGTTCACAAGCTCTGATAGTGTGCGTTTGTTAGTGCCGGTGTGTGGTGTGTGGAGCCGGGTTCTCTCTCTCTCTCTCTCTCTCTCTCAATCTCTCGGAAATGCCGTTCTCTGCCAGCATTCTCTCGCCGGTGCCCATCAGAGCGGGCACAGGGCCCAGGTTCATGCCAGGTGGCAGCTGCGGGGGGAGTGGAGCTACGCCAGAGACCAGAGCCCCGGTTTCCCCATGGAAGGAGGTCAGTGGCTGCACACACCCCCCCCAACCCCCCAACCTCGACTCCCCGGTCCTGCCTTTCTCGCTCATGCTCATGTTTCGCTCAAGACAACCGACTCCTGCCCAGTCGAACGCCCCATCCTCTCAGTCTGCAGAAAGGCCTGCATTTCTGTAGCTCCATTCACGACACCCCGACTTCTTGAGATGTAGCCGCTGTTCGAATGTGGGAAGTGCAGTTTGCGCACAGCAAGATTCCACAGGCAACTATGCGATAACGACCAGATCGTCTGGATCATTTTTTTTGCGATGTCGCTTGAGGGATAAGTATTAACCAGGAGGACCGGGGGGAAGGGGGGTTTGGCAGGGGGAGGGGGGAGGGGGTATCTCCCCCTGCTCCTCTTGATGACACTCGGATCTTTAACATCCAGCCATGTAGGCTGGTTTGGATTAACATCTCAACTGAAAAATGGCACCTCCAAAGGTGCGGCTCTCCCTCAGTACAGACCCTCTGACAGTGCAGCACTCCCTCAGTACTGACCCTCCGACAGTGCGGCTCTCCCTCAGTATTGACCCTCCGACAGTGCGGCGCTCCCTCAGTACTGACCCTCCGACAGTGCGGCGCTCCCTTAGTACTGACCCTCCGACAGTGCGGCGCTCCCTCAGTACTGACCCTCCGACAGTGTGGCTCTCCCTCAGTACTGACCCTCCGACAGTGTGGCACTCCCTCAGTACTGACCCTTCGACAGGGCGGCACTCCCTCAGTACTGACCCTCCAACAGTGCGGCTCTCCCTCAGTACTGACACCTCCGGACAGAGCGGCACTCCCTTTACTGACCCTCCAACAGTGCGGGCGCTCCCTCAGTACTGACCCTCCGACAGTGCGCGTCTCTCAGCACCGATCCTCTGACAGTGCGGCACTCCCTCAGTACTGACCCTCTGACAGGACAGCACTCCCTCAGTACTGACTCTCTGACAGTGCAGCACTCCCTCAGTACTGATCCTCGACAGTGCGGTACTCCCTCAGTACTGACCCTCTGACAGTGTGGCGCTCCCTCAGTACTGACCCTCCGACAGTGCGGCACTCCCTCAGTACTGCACTGGGAGTGTCCACCTGGATTTGTTTTTGTGTGTGTGTGTGTGTGTGTGTTGAAGCCCTGGAGTGGGACTTGAACCCGGATCCTTGTGTTTCAGAAGCAGGAATGTTACCCGCTGAGCCAGAAGGAGCCCTGGAGGTGCAGGGGCATTAACAAGTAATTGGAGGAAGTGAGATAAACCTCGAGCCAGTAGAGCTGGTGCGTGACATCAGTACGAGCTGGTTACAGTCGCCATGTTGACTTTAGTTACGGGGTGGATATTAAGGGTGGATTCACCTGTCGTTTCCCCATCCTCTCCCTCCTTCACTAACGCCTTCTCTCTCTCTCTCTCTCTCTCTCTAGTACTCCCCGAGCTTGAACAAACTCTCTGCCAGTTGGCCAAGACCTGCCCTGTCCAGGTTGTAGTGGCCTCGGTGCCTCCCACGGGGACCCTGCTCCGAGCTACTGCCGTCTACAAGAAGCCTGAGCACGTGGCGGAGGTGGTGAAGCGGTGCCCGCACCACGAGCGCGGCTCGGAGACTGATGGTGAGAGTCGGGGCCGTCAGGGGCGGGGGCGGGGGTGGGGGCGGTGGGTGGGTGGGGTGGGAGGAAGGGAATTGCCAGCTTGCGTCTTGGTGGTAACCAGGTCCGCAAACCTGGAGGTGGGCATCCAGCGCCCGCCCTCGCCCCGGCTGCCCGGCCAGTGTCCTTCCCGGACGCGATTGTCAGCCCAGGTTATTTAAAAAATGTTTTAATTATTTGCCCTTGGAATGCGGGCATCACTTATTGGCATCCTTGGTTGCCCTTGAGAAGGGTGGCGGTGTTGGTGGGCATACAAACGAGTGTCCCCGCACCCACCCTCCTGTAACAACCGCGCCAGCCAGTCACCCTCAGCGGAGGGGGGGGGCGGGGGTGGGGGGATGTGAGCCTGGCTGGGATAGGAGTGAGAGGCCCGACAGAGGCCACTCTGCCCATCGAGCCCGTGCAGGCTCGAGTCAAAGCAAGACTGTAACCCGTCGCCAGGAGGAATGAGCGCCCCCCCCCCCCCCA
>JANJGN010000033.1:3548511-3642348 GCA_026770705.1 Isurus oxyrinchus
CACCCCTCCCTATCTCCGTACCTCCTCCAGCCCCTACACCCCTCCCTATCTCTGTAACCTCCTCCAGCCCCTACAACCCTCCCTATCTCTGTCCCCTCCTCCAGCCCCTACAAATCTCCCTATCTCTGTCCCCTCCTCCAACCCCTCCAACCTTCCCTATCTCTGTAACCTCCTCCAGCCCCTCCAACGATCCCTATCTCTGTAACCTCCAGCCCCAAACAACCCTCCCTATCTCTGTAACATCCTCCGGCCCCTACAACCCTCCCTATCTCTGTAACCTCCTCCGGGCCCTACACCCCTCCCTATCTCTGTAACCTCCTCCAGCCCCTACAACCCTCCCTATCTCTGTAACCTCCTCCAGCCCCTCCAACCCTCCCTATCTCTGTAACCTCCTCCGGCCCCTACAACCCTCCCTATCTCTGTAACCTCCTCCGGCCCCTACAATCCTCCCTATCTCTGTAACCTCCTCCAGCCCCTACAACCCTCCCTATCTCTGTAACCTCCTCCAGTCCCTACAACTCTCCGAGATCTCTGCGCTCCCCCAGTTCCGGCCTCTTGACCATCCCCCGATTCCCATCGCTCCACCATTGGCGGCCGGGCCTTCAGCTGCCTGGGGCCTAATCTCTGGGATTCCCTCCCTAAACCTCTCCACCTCCCTCTCTCCTCCTTTAAGATGCTCCTTCAAACCTGGTGACTGGTGACCTGGCCCTGATGCTCATTACGTGTGGTCTGTGTCTTGCTCCGTGACACCCCTGTAAAGCCCTTTGGGATGTTTCCCTATATTAAAAGCGCTATATAAAAATAACTTGTTGTTGGAAGGCTTGTCTGGTGGGTCAGTGCGCAATGGAACCAAGCCAACCCGATTCTGTTAGCAAAGGTCAAGAGGCGCAGGAAAAGGGACCACAGGGGGTTGGGAAATCTTGGTTCCCATTACACGATGGCAGCTCAGCGTCTTTGTCTCCGGGGTACTGAGGCCAACAATACAGGTCAACAGTGTGCTGCAGAGCGGGACTGCCCCCCTATAACCCCCCCTCCCTCCACCCTGCATCTGCCCGCTCCCCACCCCACCCCACCGAGACATGACAGCCCACGTCCGCCTGGTAACATCTGCCAATTGCAGATGGAGTTAGACCAGAGAGCGGGTTCTCCTGGGGCCGAGGGCAGATCAGACCAGCAAATATTCTGCAGCTGGAGATGCCGAGGTTCCCACCCCACAAGTGGGAAAGTCCCCGTATCCTGTACGCCGATTAAGCATCATTAAAAACAATAAATAACACCCTGATGGCCAGAGGGTAAATTTACCCCAAGCCCCCAAGAGGTCAGGGTTCGAAACAACGCGGTGAAGGTTTAGGGAGGGGAGTCTAGCACCAGAGACTCAGGCAGATGAAGGAGGATCGAAATGGAGGACGCACAAGAGGCTGGAATTCTTCCCCACCAGGCCAGAACAATTCTCTTGCAATCAGGAAACATCACCTCCCAGTATCCATTCTTCTGAAAACGTACCCAGATATCATCCAGCCCGTCCCCTGGTGGAGTCTATCTCTCTCTTTCTCTCCCTCTCCCCCTCTCCCCCCTCTCCCCCTCTCCCCCTCTCCCCTTCTCTCCTTCTCTCCTTCTCTCCTTCTCTCTTTCTCTCTTTCTCTCTCTCTCTCTCTCTCCTCCCCCACTCAGTCTCCAGACACTGTGGGAATATTACTGGATGGTTACTGAATAACCCAGACCCTTAATGTTTCAGGCATATGTTCCACGACAGCTTTTATAACATATATTGGCTCACGGGGATGTGGGTGTCGCTGGCTAGGCCAGCATTTATTGCCCATCCCTAATTGACCTTGTTCAGGGGGCATTTTAAGAGTCAACCGCATGGCTGGGGGAATTTAAATTCAAAACTCCTTCATAAATCTGGAATTTAGAAGTTCCTCTGATTAACGAAGGTTGAGAACCTACCAGATTGCCATAAAAAAAAACCCCATCTGGTTCACTAATGTGCCTTTAGGGAAGGAAATCTACCACCCTTACCCAGTCTGGCCTACACACGTGACTCCAGACCCACAGCCTAACAAGCCGTTCGGTTGTAGGCGGCTCACCACCGCCTTCGAGGGCACGTAGGGGGTGGGCAATGAGCACTGGCTGTGTCAGCGATGCCCATATCCCAGAAACTACGAATTTAAAAATACATCTTGTGGTGGGAGGTTTCACTTCGCACTGCCTGCCCCACCCCACCATTTCCCAACGGGGTGGGGTGGAGTAGCTCGAGTGTTATCCCAGTGTCAGTAAATGGCCACTGGGTCAGTTCCCGGTCCTTCCTGGAGGGGGCGAGAGCGCCTTCGAAGGGGTCAGGTGAGAGAAGCTTGCCCTCTCCACCATCAGGCAGTTGTGTCACGTGGGTATCTCCTAGGACACAGGTACTGTGGCTGGTACAGATTGGGGGGGGGGGGGTGGGGAAGAGGGGGCAAGACATCCCAGCACCTTGAATATGAACTTCAAGCACCCAGCCACCCAGGGTTAGGTTAGCCTCTCCCATCCTGAACACAAAACCTCCAAATCTAGGCCCACAAATCGCCCCTTCCTTCGGGTACCAGTGCCAAGAGAGCGTCCCATTGGGCACAGCTCCCCAACTCAGCCCCACCCACCCAGCGGGTCCACCCACCCACCGCCTTGGAAGCTCCATAGGCAAGAACAAACCCTGCTTGGTTTCCACCACCCCCCCCCACCCCCTTTCAGGGATACTGAGGCCAACTCCACCATAACCCTTAGCCGGACCCCCTGACCCGATACCCACACACCCGGAACCCCCCAGTGGCTTTCCCCTCCCTAGCCGAGGGCAGCCTGTCACAGGGAAGATGGGTGGGTATCCATTCAGCTCTCCCCATTCTGCAATAACATGAAAATTAAATCCTCTGCAGAGCCACCCAGCTCTCCGCGAGATTGAGAGTTCCCCCTTCAGCCCGTCTGCACTGCACCTATCTCAATTTCGAGGCCTGCGGAGGCCCCCACTGTTCACCCAATGAGACTTGGGCACCATCTATCCCCCACCACCCCTCTAGAGGAGTGTGGTACAACCAAGCACATCCCTCCCTCAAATGGAAGTACCCCCCCCCCCCCACCCCGCCCCTTCCTTCTCCCAAAGAGAGCTGCTACTCCTCAAATCCCAGCCTGTGGCCTCATTCTGTCATGCTGCCACCAACACTCTCCTATCTGACACCGTTGTACAGTATCTTAGTTAAACAACGCTGTTTATGGTCTTTTTTATTGTCAGATTGTATGACTAATCTGACCTCAGCAATTGGGGGTTTAATCAATATTGGTGTTTAAATTTCTGTGATAAGATAAAACCACAAACACAAGATGGCTCCCAGAGCAACGACAATCCTGCCCCCACCCAATCCCCAGGTTTAATCCTAAAGCAGTTCCCAGAGTAACTCAGCCCAGAGTCAGGGACTGTATATCAGGGCAGAGACAAACACACACACACGCACAGAGACACACACACACACACACACACACACACAGAAACACACACACACACACAGAAACACACAGAAACACACAGAAACACACAGAAACACACACACAGAGACAAAGACGAAGTGAAACCCAATGGATTTCTCCATCCCCTCCCCCTCTCCCAGGTAGAGGAACCAAATGGAAAAAAAACCCTTTTCAAATCCCACCCCCCAGCCCACCCCCACGTTTGCTGGCACCAGGTGGAAATGGGAAAGTGGAGGTGACCAGGAGAGTAACACAGAGGGCAAAGAGGAGGTCATTTACAGTAAGACTTGGAAACAATATTCCCTTTTTAAAAAGTATTGTAAAAATCACCAATTTGTGCAAAATAAAAACCTTTGAGGAAATTATTTTTTTTAAAAAGTTTCCAAAAGCTTTGAATCTATATTGAGGGAGTTTGTTAAATAGTTCAGTCCTCTTGACATAGAGAGCGACAGAGGCACACACAGTGGCTGGCACACAGACACAGAGGCAGTGGCGCACACACACACACACAGAGGCACGCACACACACAGAGACAGCAGAGACACACACACATATACAGAGAGAGACAGACAGACACAGAGACACACACACACACATACAGAGAGAGAGAGACAGACACAGAGACACACACACACATACAGAGAGAGACAGACAGACACAGAGACACACACACACATACAGAGAGAGACAGACAGACACAGAGACACACACACACATACAGAGAGAGAGACAGACAGACACAGAGACACACACACAGACACAGAGACACACACACATATACAGAGAGAGACAGACAGACACAGAGACACACACACATATACAGAGAGAGACAGACAGACACAGAGACACACACACACACATACAGAGAGAGAGAGACAGACACAGAGACACACACACACATACAGAGAGAGACAGACAGACACAGAGACACACACACACATACAGAGAGAGACAGACAGACACAGAGACACACACACACATACAGAGAGAGAGACAGACAGACACAGAGACACACACACACATACAGAGAGAGAGACAGACAGACACAGAGACACACACACACACAGACAGAGAGAAACACCACCTACACAGAGACAGACGGACAGACAGACAGACAGACAGAAACACGCACACACACAGACAGACAGAAACACAAACAGAGAGAAACACCAACACAGACACAGACAGAGAGAAACACCACCCACACAGAGACAGACAGAGACAGACGGACAGACAGACAGACAGAAACACGCACACACACAGACAGAAACACAAACAGAGAGAAACACCAACACAGACACAGACACAGAGACACACAAACCAGATTCAATTCTCTCCCCCTCTCCAATAACCTCACCTCCCAGCGCCAGGATGGAGTCATACACCTTGCACTGTATCTGCCCGGTGCTCTGGTAGACACAGTTCATCCAGAGTCCCATGTAGATCGCCTGCGCTGTGATGATATTGTCCCCGGCGTAGCTGGACATTTTCCACTGGGGCATGATGGTGCTGGCCACCAGGGCGATCAGACCGAGCAGAGCCAGAGTAAAGCCCAGTATCTGCAGTCCTGAATTGGCCATGACTGAAACTGACGCCGAGAACCAACAACAAAAAAAACCCCCAAAAAACTTTCAGCTGGAAAGGGGAGAATTCGGCTACTTCCGTCCCGAGTGGAATTGCTCTCCTCGCTGTTGCTGCTGCTGCTGCTTTGTCTCCTGCTCGGCTCCTTCTACCTGTGTGTGTGTGTGTGGGGGGGGTAGAGCCCCACCTTGCACCTGTTTATAAACCGAGATGGCCTCGGGGGCGCGCCCCGCCTCCTCGGGAACGCGCGTCGGGTTTCGGTTGGGAAACCAGAGGCAGTTTCGAGTTTGCAAAGGAGAGTGAGATGGAATTTCCAAACCCACCCCCCCCCACCCCATCCCTCTCCAAAACAAACAAAAATACCACTCACATCCTTCTGCTCCCAAGAACCTCTCAGTCCCCAGCCTGGGGAGGTGTCCCAAGGTCACAAGTTATTGTCAAATAATATCCAGAGGCAAACTGGAGGAACAACACCTCATCTTCCAACCAGGCACTTTACAGCCTTCCGGACTGAATATTGAGTTCAACAACTTGGGATCATGAACTCTCTCCTCCATCCCCACCTACCCCCCCCCCCCCCCTTTCCGTTTCTTCCCCCTTCCTTTTGTTTTTCCCCAATAATTTATATAGATTTTTCTTTTCCCACCTATTTCCATTATTTTTAAATGTATTTCCATCCATTGTTTTATCTCCACCTTTTAGCCTATTTCGATCTCTTCCCTTCACCCCACCCCCACTAGGGCTATCTGTACCTTCACCCCATCCCCACCCCCACTAGGGCTATCTGTACCTTCACCCCATCCCCACCCCCACTAGGGCTATCTGTACCTTCCCCCCACCCCCACTAGGGCTATCTGTACCTTCACCCCATCCCCACCCCCACTAGGGCTATCTGTACCTTCACCCCATCCCCACCCCCACTAGGGCTATCTGTACCTTCACCCCACCCCCACTGGGGCTATCTGTACCTTCACCCCATCCCCACCCCCACTAGGGCTATCTGTACCTTCACCCCACCCCCACTAGGGCTATCTGTACCTTCACCCCACCCCCACTAGGGCTATCTGTACCTTCACCCCATCCCCATCCCCACTAGGGCTATCTGTACCTTCACCCCCACCCCCACTAGGGCTATCTGTACCTTCACCCCATCCCCACCCCCACTAGGGCTATCTGTACCTTCACCCCACCCCCACTAGGGCTATCTGTACCTTCACCCCACCCCCACTGGGGCTATCTGTACCTTCACCCCACCCCCACTAGGGCTATCTGTACCTTCACCCCACCCCCACTAGGGCTATCTGTACCTTCACCCCCACCCCCATTAGGGCTATCTGTACCTTCACCCCACCCCCACTAGGGCTATCTGTACCTTCACCCCACCCCCACTAGGGCTATCTGTACCTTCACCCCACCCCCACTAGGGCTATCTGTACCTTCACCCCACCCCACCCCCACTAGGGCTATCTGTACCTTCACCCCACCCCCACTAGGGCTATCTGTACCTTCCCCCCACCCCCACTAGGGCTATCTGTACCTTCACCCCACCCCACCCCCACTAGGGCTATCTGTACCTTCACCCCCACCACCACTAGGGCTATCTGTACCTTCACCCCACCCCCACCCCCACTTGGGCTATCTGTACCTTCCCCCCACCGCACCCCCGCTAGGGCTATCTGTACCTTCACCCCACCCCACCCCACCCCCACTAGGGCTATCTGTACCTTCACCCCACCCCACCCCCACTAGGGCTATCTGTACCTTCACACCCACCCCCACTAGGGCTATCTGTACCTTCACCCCACCCCACCCCCACTTGGGCTATCTGTACCTTCACCCCACCCCCACTAGGGCTATCTGTACCTTCCCCCCACCCCCACTAGGGCTATCTGTACCTTCACCCCCACCCCCACTAGGGCTATCTGTACCTTCATCCCACCCCCACCCCCACTAGGGCTATCTGTACCTTCACTCCTCCCCCACCCCCACTAGGGCTATCTGTACCTTCCCCCCCACCCCCACCCCCACTAGAGCTATCTGTACCTTCACCCCCACCCCCACTAGGGCTATCTGTACCTTCACCCCACCCCCACTAGGGCTATCTGTACCTTGCTCGTCCTGCTTTCTACCCTTAATTAACACATTCCTTTAGATAATATCACACCACCCTCAACACCTCTTTGTCCTTTTGTCTGTGACATCTTTTGGCTATCTCCACCTATCACTGGCCCTCTATCCAGCTCTACCCTTCACCCCCTTAAACCAGCTTATATTTCACCCCTTTACTATTTTTCCTTAGTTCTGTTGAAGAGTCAGATGGACTCGAAACGTTAACTGTGTTCCTCTCCGCAGATGCTGCCAGACCTGCTGAGTTTTTCCAGGTATTTTTGTTTTTGCTTTCAATTTCCAGCATCCGCAGTTTTTTTGCTTTTATGTTAAGGGGCAAACTGGGCACCGAATGTGGTTAAACTAGTTTAGGTTTTAAGGATCATCTTAAAGGAGGAGAAAGGAAGAGGCGGAGAGGCTTAGGGAGGGAATTCCAGAGTTTAGGGCCCCAGGCAGCTGAAGGCCCAGCCGCCAATGGTGGAGCGATGGGAATCGGGGGATGCTCGAGAGGCTGGAATTGGAGGAGCGCAGAAATCTCGGAGGGTTGTAGGGACTGGAGGAGGTTACAGAGATAGGGAGGGGTGTAGGGACTGGAGGAAGTTACAGAGAGAGGGAGGGATGTAGGAACTGGAGGAGGTTACAGAGATCGGGAGGGTTGTAGGGGCTGGAGGAGGTTACAGAGATCGGGAGGGTTGTAGGGGCTGGAGGAGGTTACAGATACAGGGAGGGTAGAATGTGGCAGAGGTAAGTGGACATGGTGGGGGGGTGATGGGTGAACGGGACTCGGTATGAGTGAGGACATAAGGGCAGCAGAGTTTTGGATGTGTACTGAGGGCAGAATGTGGGAGAGCGGCCCTGAGGGTGTTGGAATAGGCGAGTCTGGAGGTAATGAAGACATGGACGAGGGTTTCAGGAGTCGATGAGCTGAGGCAGGGATGGAGTTGGGTGATGTGTGAAATAGTTATAGCACAGAAGGAGAACATTTGTCTCTGCCAAAGCAATCCAGGAAGTCCCATTTCCCTGTACCCCTGCAAATATTTCCCCTTCAAGTATTTATCCAATTCCCTGTTGAAAGTTCCTATTGAATCTGCTTCCACTTTCAGGCAGCACCTTCCAGATCACAACAACTCGCTGAGTGAGAATAGTTTTTGTCATGTCTCCTTTGTATTTTTCTCTACCAGTCATTTTATATCAGTCTACTCTGTTGGGCAGAGCAGAAAGAGACAGCGATAGCTCATACACGTGGTCAGAGCATCATCTCGCTGGCATAATAGCTCACCAAGATTGGCCAACAGTCTGGCTCAGACTTAGACAGTTGGTGAGAGATGGAGTTGGCAGCACGGGAATGGAATCTATGTCACAGATCAAAAACACGGCTTTGGTTTTCCCAGTGTTTAACTGGAGGAATTTTCTGTTTCTCCAGGACTGGGGGGTCAGACAAGACATCCTGACAAATCAGAGTCAGTGGAGGGGTCAAGGGAGGTGCTGGTGAGATGGAGCTGGGTATCATCAGTGTACATGTGAAAACTGACCTGTTTTTGATGGGTGTTGCAGTGGGTGGATGAGAAATAGGAGGGACCTTTGGATAGAGCCTTGGGGGATATCAGTGGTAACAGTGCAAGACCAGGATTTAGAAATTTACAGGAACAGGCCATTCAGCCCATCTACCCCACCCCTGCTGGTGTTTATTCTGCACAAAAGCCTCTTCATCTCACCCTATCGGCCTATCTGTTCCTTTCTCCCTCGTGTGTTTATGCAGCTTCCCCTTAAACGTCTCCAGACTATTCACCTCAACCACTCCCTGTGGGAGCGAGTTCCACATTCTCCCCGCTCTCTGGGTAAAGACGTTTCTTCTGAATTCCCGATTCGATTTGTTAGTGGCTGTCATAGGAACTTAGGTCTTAGGAGCAGGAGTAGGCCATTCAGCCCTTCGAGCCTGCTCTGCCTTTCAATAAGTTCTTGGCTGATCTGGTTGTGGTCGCAACTCCACTTTCCTGCCTGTCCCCATAACCCTTGACCCCCTTGTCAATCAAAAATCTGTCTAACTCAGCCTCGAATAAATTCACTGACCCAGTCTCCACTGCTCTCTGGAGAAGAGAATTCCACAGACTCTCCACCCTCTGAGAGAAGAAATTTCTCCTTATCTCTACCTTAAACGGTAGACCTCATATTTTTAAACTGTGTCCCCTAGTTCTAGTCATTCCCACAAGTGGAAATGTCTTCCCGGTATCCACCCTATCAAATCCCCTCAGGGTCTTCTACGTTTCAATAAGATCGCCTCTCATTCTTCTAAACTCCAATGGGTACAGGCCCAACCTGTTCAACCTTTCCTCATAAGAGAAGCCCCTCATTCCAGGAGTCAGGTGAACCTTCTCTGAACTGCTCCTAATGCAATTATATCCTTTTTCAAATAAGGAGACTGAAACTGTGCGCAGCGCTCCAGCTGTGGTCTCACCAAGGCCGTGTACAGCTGCAGTAAAACTTCCCGACTTTTACATTCCGTTCCCCTCACAACAAACAACATTCCACTTGCCTTCCTCATCACTTGCTGTACCTGCATGCTAATTTTTTTTGTGATTCATGCACCAGGACACCCAGATCCCTCTGCACCTCAGAGTGCTGCAATCTCTCACCATCTTAAAAAAGTATCCTGCTTCTCTGTTCTTCTGGCCAAAGTGGACAAGTTCACCTTTAGCCAGGTTTGAGGTGCTGGTGTAGTGGTATTATCGCTGGACTAGTATTCCAGAGACCCAGGGTAACGCTCTGGGGGCCCAGGTTCGAATCCCAGCACAGCAGATCCTGGGATTAAAAGTCTAATGATGATCATGAAACCATTGTCGCTTGTTGTAAAAATCCATCTGGTTCACTAATGCCCTTTAGGGAAAGAAATCTGTACCCAGTCTGGCCTACATGTGACTCCAGACCCACAGCAATGTGGTTGACTCTAAAATGCCCCCTGATATATCCTGGCAAGCTATTGAGTTCTCAAGGGCAGTTCAGGGATGGGCAATAATGCTGCCCCAGCCAGTGATGTCCATATCCCATGAATGAATTTTAACATTTTTGCCCACTCCACTCATTTAATCTGCCTATATCCCTTTGCAGTCTCTCTATCTCCTCTAACTTTCCAATGGGGCTAGTTCTGAGCCCCCACCCCCCCACCCCACCCCCCCACCCACTCCCCACCCCCCACAACAAGTGGAAACATCTTCTCTATGACCACCCTGTCGAACCTTTTCAAAATCTGAAAGACTTCTCTCAGGTTACCTCTGAATAGTAGAACAAAGGTCAGCACCCTGTGGAAGAGCAATATGGGATAAGAGACAGGTGGGCCTTTTTTGGGGGTGGGGTGGGGGCAGAAAGGGGGGAGGAAGGGGTGCTGGAATGGTTCGCTGTTACCACATTCTGCTTTCTAGCCTTTATGCCACTATCAGCATCTCCTTTAGTCCTTACCACTATTACACCCCCTTTGTCTTTTTTCCCATGACATCTTTGTCAATCTCTCCTTAGCCTCCACCTTTTGCTGGTCTTCTATCCAGCTTCACCCTGCTCCACACCCCCCCTTAAACAGTATAAATTTCACCACATTTCTACCTCTCACACAGGGTCACACAGACGTTAACTCTGTCTTTCTCTCCACAGACGCTGTCAGACCGGCTGAGGCTTCCCAGCATTTTCTGTTCTCATTTCAGATCCGTAGTATTTTGCTTTTACCCCAGCCTGTTCAGCCCCTCCCCGACCATTCTAGCCCTTCCACTCTGATTGTAAAATTGTTACGCACATTCTCCAGTGCCTTTTGCAGTGGGGAGCCCAGAACTCTGCACAGGGTTCCAACTGAGGTTGAAGGGAAGCGACTGAAAGTGATACTCTGGCGAAGATTAGATTGAGAAGAATGGGACCAGGTGAGTCCAACCCCGGACAGCTGGACCTCCATGGAGGGGCATTGGAGGAGGCTGGTGTGTTCAGCCATGTCAAAGTCCACAGGGAGGTCAGGAAGGATGTCATTGGCGGCTTGGATAAGAGGTGGTTTGGTACGGTGAGAAGGATGGAAATCTGCTTGGAGCGATAGCTGCACAAGTCAGGAGTGTGATGGAATACTCCCCACTTGCCTGGATGAGTACAGCTCCCACAACACTCAAGAAGCTCGACACCATCCAGGACAAAGCAGCCTGCTTGATTGTCACCCCATCCACAAACATTCACTCCCTCCACCACCGACGCACAATAGCAGCAGTGTGTGTACCATCTACAAGATGCACTGCAGGAATTCACCAAGGCTCCTCAGACAGCACCTTCCAACCCACGACCACTATCATCTAGAAGGACAAGGGCAGCAGACACATGGGGAACACCATCACCTGGAAGTTCCCCTCCAAGTCACTCACCATCCTGACTTGGAAATATATCGGCCGTTCCTTCACTGTCACTGGGTCAAAATCCTGGAACTCCCTCCCTAATAGCACCGTGGGTGTGCCTACACCACATGGACTGCAGCGGTTCAAGAAGGCAGCTCACCACCACCTTCTCAAGGGGGCAATTAGAGATGGGCAACAAATGCTGGGCCCAGCCAGCGACGCCCGTGAATGAATTTTTAAAAAAAATACCAACATGGAGTTCCAGGTGGACTTTGGGAGATTTAGGGGCTCTGGAGAGGAAAGGGAGGTTGGAGGTGGGGCGTTAGTTTGCAAGGATAGCAGGGGAGGGGTGATGAGGGAAGACTGGAAGGGGGAAGAGGAGCTACAGCCACAGAGGGAGGGCCGTTCCACAATATAGGCTAATGTGGGGGAATCAGGATGGGAGACTGGGATAAGCAGTTTATTGGGAATAGGGGTGAGGGAGCAGGAGGTGGGTCTCATGGACAAGATGAGCTCGAATAGGACATGAAGGGGAGATCGGAGGGGAAACTGGGGAAAGATGTGAGTTCAGGGCTAGGGCAGGGGTAGTATTGGAGGACGTTTGACCCCGAGAGAGAGAGGGCAAGAGTGGCACCCGCTCCCACCCCAGGGAGGCTGGGTAAATATTCACCCCCTCAATCCAGGCCTAGGAAACACCCACCAATCCTGCAAGGTCGGGAGAGGGTTTATTTGAAACTGTTATTCACAGATGTTGTTTTGCTGAGGTCATCGTTTATTTGAAGTTGGAAGTTGGTGGAACAAATGAAATGAGCAGGTTCTCAGTGACCCCCCCAACACTCTCCGTATTGCTCTCTCACTGTAAACACAGAAAATATTCAGCTGCTGGTTGAAGGCTAGATATTGGCCTGAGGACACTCCCTCTTCTAAGTAGTGGCTCTGGAACCTTTAAAGTTCCCCTGAAAGGGCAGAGCGACATCGATTTAAAGTCTCACCTGAAAGTTGGTACCTCTGACAGTGCGGCACTCCATCAGTACTGACCCACCGACAGTGCGGCACTCCCTCAGTACTGACCCACCGACAGTGCGGCACTCCCTCAGTACTGACCCTCTGACAGTGCAGCACTCCCTCAGTACTGACCCTCTGACAGTGCGGCACTCCCTCAGTGCTGACCCTCTGACAGTGCGGCACTCCCTCAGCACTGACCCTCCGACAGTGCAGCACTCCCTCAGTACTGACTCTGCGACAGTGCAGCACTCCCTCAGCACTGACCCTCCGACAATGCGGCACTCCCTCAGTACTGACCCTCCGACAGTGCAGCACTCCCTCAGTACTGACTCTGCGATAGTGCAGCACTCCCTCAGCACTGACCCTCCGACAATGCGGCATCCCCTCAGTACTGGCCCTTTGACCGTGCACTCCCTCAGTACTGACCCTCTGACAGTGCAGCACTCCCTCAGTACTGCACTGGGCATGTCAGCCTGCATTTCGTGCTCAAGTCTCTGGAGAGGGACTTGTACCAACAACCTTCTAACTCCCAGGTAGATAGAGCCCTCCATAGTGAAAATGTCCTACACACCGTGACTCTCAGACATGGGGAGCCTGGCCTGTTTCAAACAGCTCCAGAGAAAACTAATCAGTGGCATCAGATAATAGACGCCACAGGCAAGGAGACAGGATGGAGGGGTTGGTTCGTTACTAAACAGGGAAGATAGTTTAGATCCAGAGTCAGAGAAACTAAAGCAACCTCTGGCCCAAAGTGGTAGTTTCTCACTGATCTGTTAAGTTTTAATATGGAGGCAAAGGGTTGATGATTAACTTCAAGGTTGAAGCTGGTAGATAGTTAAGTGAGGAAGATTTAGTTTCTCAGATATGTGCTTGACAAAGCTTTTTCTCATCCAGTGGAATCCATAGACTCTCCCCCTAGTAGCCCCCAGTACCCTCAGCAGTGGCTACTGATAGAAGGGGTTCTCCCCCCTGTCTGGATACTACAGAGGGGGGAGGCTATTGTTTGAGACTGCCGGCTGCGCTGGGAGGATGATGCGTAGATGAGAGATGAACCCAAATGTCAATTCATTTTCTATTTTTGTTATTTTGAAAATGTATTAACTGTGGGGAGAAGGTGTTGGGGATGAGGCACGGTGACTGTGGGCTCTCTGATAGACACACCGAGTCTGGAGAATGGTTAAGGACCATGTTTGTTTTTAAATTGCTGCCTGTGCACCTCCCATTTGTCTGAACCCCCCCCACCAGACCTCACCATCCCTCTCCTCCAGCGAGGTTAAATCCCATTGCTACATCTGCATCTATGTTCTCAAACATCACTGTTTCTCATCTCTTTACCTGTCACTCTCTCTTTCTGCCTCTCTCCTTCTCTCCCCGTCTCTTTGTCTCTCCTTTTCTCTCTCCCTCCTTCTGTATCTTTTTCGCATCTGTCCCAATAGTTGTCTCTTTCTGTCTCTCCCTTTCTCTCTCTTTCCCCCTATATCTTTCCCGCACTCTCTCTGTTTCAATAGTCGTCTCTTTCTGTCTCTCTCTCTCTCTCTGACTTCATCTGTTTTTCTCTCTCTTTTCCACTCTTTTCCCTTTGTGTTTCTCTCACGCTGTCTATCTCTTTCTGTCTCTCTCCTTCTGTCTCTGTCTCTCTCTCTCTCTCACAGACACACTCCATTGCTCAGTCTCTCTCTGTCCTCTATCTCTGTTCCTCTCTCTATTTCTCTCTATCTCACTCTCACTCTTTTTATGTCTCTCTCTTTCTGTCTGTCTCTCTCTCTCTCACACTCCATTGCTCAGTCTCTCTCTCTGTCCTCCATCTCTGTCTGTCTGTCTCTCTCTCTCTCTATTTCTCTCAATCACACTCTCACTCTTTTTCTGTCTCTCTTTCTGTCTCTGTCTCTGTCTCTCTCTCTCTCACACACTCCGTTGCTCAGTCTCTATCTGTCCTCCATCTCTGTCTGTCTGTCTCTCTCTCTCTCTATTTCTCTCTATCTCATTCTCACTCTTTTTGTGTCTCTTTCTTTCTCCAAACTCTCTCTCTCTCTCTCATTCTGTTGTTCTCTCCGCCCCCTCGGGAGCGTTACTGGAGCGTCAGGGCTGGACTGAAACTAATGCATTCGTAGGGAAACAGGATTCATCTCCACCCCCCTGGACAATGATGTCACCCAGATTCCCAATGAAGGAGAAACAATGAGTCACTCCTTCCGGAGAGAGAAGATATTTGGAGATAGTTTGTCAACAGCGTCTGACATAAGCCTCGTCGATGATCTTAGCTTCTTCCTCTGCAGCAGGAGGGCGAGTGTCCAGAGACGCAGCGTCCATCTCCGAGCCACGCTGAGCAGCAAAGGCCGGAGGTGGAATTGCGGCCTGTCCTGAGGCCTCTGATTTTCACCAGCGAGGCTGCTCCTGAACCAGGAGCCTCTCCCGACGGGGGAGATTGGTGTGGATGGACGGCTCAGGATGCCCCTTTGGGGCCAGTAAATGAGGGGAGGGCAGCGCTGGAGAGAGAGACACACGCATTGATGCAGAGACCCTCATGTCGCTGTCGCGAAACGGTCCAATCGCCAGTTGCATCATCTCAGCCGGATAGAGGGGCACCGAGGACAAATTTCACAACCTCGGGATGTTCCCAAGCATTTTGAAAGCAGGGCAGTAATTTATGGAAGTGTAGCCGCTGATGTAACGTGGGAAAGATTATGGAGCAGTGGCTGAATGTCGGGAGTGCCTTACGGTTATGAAGCATCTCGGAATGTTCTGGGGCGCTATCAAAATGCAAATCTTTCTCTTACAGGAAAGAGGATTTAAATACTTTTCCACACACACACACACACACACACACACACACACACACACACACACACACACACACATTGTCCAGTGCTGCTCCTGGGCAGTGATAAGGAGCAGGAACCCTCCCTAACCCAGGACTCACTGGACAGTGACCGGGAGCAGGAACTCTCCCTAACCCAGGACTCACTGGACAGTGACCAGGAGCAGGAACCCTCCCTAACCCAGGACTCACTGGACAGTGACCGGGAGCAGGAACCCTCCCTAACCCAGGACTCACTGGACAGTGACCGGGAGCAGGAACCCTCCCTAACCCAGGACTCACTGGACAGTGACCGGGAGCAGGAACCCTCCCTAACCCAGGGCTCACTGGACAGTGACCGGGAGCAGGAACCCTCCCTAACCCAGGGCTCACTGGACAGTGACCGGGAGCAGGAACCCTCCCTAACCCAGGACTCACTGGACAGTGACCGGGAGCAGGAACCCTCCCTAACCCAGGGTCACTGGACAGTGACCGGGAACAGGAACCCTCCCTAACCCAGGGTCACTGGACAGTGACCGGGAGCAGGAACCCTCCCTAACCCAGGGTCACTGGACAGTGACCGGGAGCAGGAACCCTCCCTAACCCAGGACTCACTGGACAGTGACCGGGAGCAGGAACCCTCCCTAACCCAGGACACACTGGACAGTGACCGGGAGCAGGAACCCTCCCTAACCCAGGACTCTCTGGACAGTGACCGGGAGCAGGAACCCTCCCTAACCCAGGACACACTGGACAGTGACCGGGAACAGGAACCCTCCCTAACCCAGGACTCACTGGACAGTGACCGGGAGCAGGAACCCTCCCTAACCCAGGGGTCACTGGACAGTGACCGGGAGCAAGAACCCTCCCTAACCCAGGACACACTGGACAGTGACCGGGAGCAGGAACCCTCCCTAACCCAGGACTCACTGGACAGTGACCGGGAGCAGGAACCCTCCCTAACCCAGGACTCACTGGACAGTGACCGGGAGCAGGAACCCTCCCTAACCCAGGACTCACTGGACAGTGACCGGGAGCAGGAACCCTCCCTAACCCAGGGCTCAGTGGACAGTGACCGGGAGCAGGAACCCTCCCTAACCCAGGGCTCAGTGGACAGTGACCGGGAGCAGGAACCCTCCCTAACCCAGGGCTCACTGGACAGTGACCGGGAGCAGGAACCCTCCCTAACCCAGGACACACTGGACAGTGACCGGGAGCAGGAACCCTCCCTAACCCAGGACTCACTGGACAGTGACCGGGAGTAGGAACTCTCCCTAACCCAGGGCTCACTGGACAGTGACCGGGAGCAGGAACCCTCCCTAACCCAGGGCTCAGTGGACAGTGACCGGGAGCAGGAACCCTCCCTAACCCAGGGCTCACTGGACAGTGACCGGGAGCAGGAACCCTCCCTAACCCAGGACACACTGGACAGTGACCGGGAGCAGGAACCCTCCCTAACCCAGGACTCACTGGACAGTGACCGGGAGCAGGAACCCTCCCTAACCCAGGACACACTGGACAGTGACCGGGAGCAGGAACCCTCCCTAACCCAGGACTCACTGGACAGTGACCGGGAGCAGGAACCCTCCCTAACCCAGGACTCACTGGACAGTGACCGGGAGCAGGAACCCTCCCTATGCCAGGACTCACAGGACAGTGACCGGGAGCAGGAACCCTCCCTAACCCAGGACTCACTGGACAGTGACCGGGAGTAGGAACTCTCCCTAACCCAGGGCTCACTGGACAGTGACCGGGAGCAGGAACCCTCCCTAACCCAGGGCTCAGTGGACAGTGACCGGGAGCAGGAACCCTCCCTAACCCAGGGCTCACTGGACAGTGACCGGGAGCAGGAACCCTCCCTAACCCAGGACACACTGGACAGTGACCGGGAGCAGGAACCCTCCCTAACCCAGGACTCACTGGACAGTGACCGGGAGCAGGAACCCTCCCTAACCCAGGACACACTGGACAGTGACCGGGAGCAGGAACCCTCCCTAACCCAGGACTCACTGGACAGTGACCGGGAGCAGGAACCCTCCCTAACCCAGGGCTCAGTGGACAGGGACCGGGAGCAGGAACCCTCCCTAACCCAGGGCTCACTGGACAGTGACCGGGAGCAGGAACCCTCCCTAACCCAGGACACACTGGACAGTGACCGGGAGCAGGAACCCTCCCTAACCCAGGACACACTGGACAGTGACCGGGAGCTGCTCTCAAACATTCCTGGGTTAAGATGCAAAAACAGGTGAAATGAAAACAATTTGTATCATTAACTAATTGAGAGAGAATCTGAAATCTCTCTAGAGTCATTCTGCCTGAAGGTTCTGGAAGGTTGAACCGAACTGGGAGAACTGGAAAATCTAGTTTTGTGAGCGGGGGACGACATGATTCATTCAGCATAAGAACCTGAATCACAATCACCTCTGGTTGGCATAGCAACCGCGGCCTATAATGCACATTTACTCTGAAGTACCCAGAACAACTCCTACAGTTCAGCACTGTCAGAGGGTCAGAACTGAGGGAGTGCCGCACTGTCGGAGGGTCAGAACTGAGGGAGTGCCGCACTGTTGGAGGGTCAGTATTGAGGGAGTGCCGCACTGTCGGAGGGTCAGTATTGAGGGAGTGCCGCACTGTCGGAGGGTCAGTACTGAGGGAGTGCCGCACTGTCGGAGGGTCAGAACTGAGGGAGTGCCGCACTGTCGGAGGGTCAGAACTGAGGGAGTGCCGCACTGTTGGAGGGTCAGTATTGAGGGAGTGCCGCACTGTCGGAGGGTCAGTATTGAGGGAGTGCCGCACTGTCGGAGGGTCAGTACTGAGAGAGTGCTGCACTGTCAGAGGATCAGTACTGAGGGAGTGCCGCACTGTCGGAGGGTCAGTACTGAGGGAGTGCCGCACTGTTGGAGGGTCAGTATTGAGGGAGTGCCGCACTGTCGGAGGGTCAGTATTGAGGGAGTGCCGCACTGTCGGAGGGTCAGTACTGAGAGAGTGCTGCACTGTCAGAGGATCAGTACTGAGGGAGTGCCGCACTGTCGGAGGGTCAGTACTGAGGGAATGCCGCACTGTCGTAGGGTCAGTATTGAGGGAGTGCCGCACTGTAGGAGGGTCAGTACTGAGGGAGTGCAGCACTGTCAGAGGGTCAGTACTGAGGGAGCGCCGCACTGTTGGACGGTCAGTACTGAGGGAGCGCCGCACTGTTGGAGGGTCAGTACTGAGGGAGTGCAGCACTGTCGGAGGGTCAGTACTGAGGGAGCGCCGTACTGTTGGACGGTCAGTACTGAGGGAGCACCGCACTGTTGGACGGTCAGTACTGAGGGAGCGCCGCACTGTTGGAGGGTCAGTACTGAGGGAGTGCAGCACTGTCGGAGGGTCAGTACTGAGGGAGTGCTGCACTGTCAGAGGGTCAGTACTGAGGGAGTGCTGCACTGTCGGAAGGTCAGTACTGAGGGAGTGCCGCATTGTCAGAGGGTCAGTACTGAGGGAGTGCCGCACTGTTGGAGGGTCAGTATTGAGGGAGAGCCACACTGTCGGAGGGTCAGTACTGAGAGAGTGCTGCACTGTCGGAGGGTCAGTACTGAGGGAGTGCTGCACTGTCGGAAGGTCAGTACTGAGGGAGTGCTGCACTGTCGGAAGGTCAGTACTGAGGGAGTGCCGCATTGTCAGAGGGTCAGTACTGAGGGAGTGCCGCACTGTCAGAGGGTCAGTACTGAGGGAGAGCCGCACTGTCGGAGGGTCAGTACTGAGAGAGGGCCGCACTGTCGGAGGGTCAGTATTGAGGGAGTGCCGCACTGTCAGAGGGTCAGTACTGAGGGAGTGCCGCACTGTCGGAGGGTCAGTACTGAGGGAGTGCCGCATTGTCAGAGAGTCAGTACTGAGGGATGCCGCACTGTCAGAGGGTCAGTGCTGAGGGAGTGCCGCACTATCGGAGGGTCAGTAATGAGGGAGTGCTGCACTGTCGGAGGGTCAGTACTGAGGGAGCGCCGCACTGTCGGAGGATCAGTGCTGAGGGGCTCCGTACTGTCGGAGGGTCAGTACTGAGGGAGTGCCGCACTGTTGGCGGATCAGTACTGAGGGAGTGCCACACTGTTGGTGGCTGGTCTTTCTTTAGAAATGTCAGACCGATGCACTATCTGGCTTCTCAGGTGAGTGTAAGCGATCCCTGGCTCACTTTTGAAGCAAAGCGGGTTGTGGGGGAAGAGACGCTGGAGGGGGAGGTTCTCCTCCCCGTCTGCTGGAGCTAATATTTATCCCTCGACCAACGAAAGAACAGTTGAAAAGGGTCATTTTAACATTGGGATCCTGCTGTGCACAAATGAACACCGTGTCCCTCCATTCCCCTCATGAGCACCTTTCAGATGTGCATGATTGGTGGGAAGTACTATGGGAGGGTGATGAGGTGGTGAAAGGCACTATAGAAATGCAATCCTTGCCGTCATTTTCGTTAGTTATTTTCCACTCGATCCTCTCTCTGAGAATCATTCACACTAAAAACTTGTGTCTGTCGGGAGATTCCTGCTTCTTCCTTTGCTCTGAGCTGTACCTGGCGTAGCAAACAGCCTGAAAACATTCCGTCAATGGAAGGATTCGGAATGCTGTTGCCCACCCGTATGTAACAAACACTGAATGAACATCTCCAGTGAACGCTGGGACACAGACAGGACAGGGAGACCCGATTTAATCCCCCTGGTTCTAACTAAATAAACCAGACTCAGCCGACCTGGGGGGGGGATTCAAAGTTCGAGAGAGGACTCCTGGGGGAGCATGGCTTCCACAGGGAGGGGCAAGTGTGTTAATTTGGGGCATGAGCCCCTTCCTCTCCCTCCCGGAGTTACAATGAGGTTCCTCTTGTCCTCCCCCTTCCACCCACCAGCCTCCACATACCAAGGATCATCCCTGTCCCTTCCCCCGACCCCCAACTCCCAGTGTGATGTCACCAACAAATGATGTCCTCCTTCCCCGTTCAGCATTCCGAAGGGACCCTTCCCTCCGTGACCCGGTCCACTCCTCAATCACCTTCAACGCCCCTTCCCTTTCCCCGCGGCACCAGGAGCTGTGACCCCTGCCCTTTGACCTCCTCCCTCCTCACTGTCCAAGGCCCCAAACACTCCGTCCATGTGAAGCAGCGATTCACTTGCAGTTTTCCAGTTGGGTGTCACTGTATCCGCTGCTCCCAATGCGATCTCCTCTCCTGTAGGGAGACTGACCAAACACAGACCCAGGTGACCGCTTCGCCGAACACCTGAGTTCAAAGTCGGCCAGAGCCACCTCTGGTGCGCTTGTCGCTTGAATTCTCCGCCCAGCTCCCGCACTGACCTCTCTGCCCTCGCTCTGCTGCTCTGTTCCAGTGAAGATTGACAGACTCGCCAGGAGCAGCTTCACCCTTCAGCTCAACACGGAGTTCAACGGTTTCAGATCGTGACCACAGCCCACATTTTTTCAGCCGCCTGTGAATGAAGATTCTGCTGTTGTCATTTGCATTTAACCGAGTGCAGAACCAAGGAGCCCTCGCTCAACTGGGGTCAATGGGAATCAGGGGAAAACTCTCCGCTGGTTGGAGTCATGCCTAACACAAAGGAAGATGGTTGTGGTTGTTGGAGTCAGTCATCTCAGCTCCAGGACATCACTGCAGGAGTTCCTCAGGGTAGTGTCCTCGGCCCGACCATCTTCAGCTGCTTCAACAATGACCTTCCTTCCATCATAAGGTCAGAAGTGGGGATATTCGCTGATGATTGCACAATGTTCAGCACCATTCACGGCTCCTCAGATACTGAAGCAGTCCATGTCCAAATGCAGCAAGACCTGGACAATATCCAGACTTGGGCTGACAAGTGTCAAGTAACATTCACGCCACACAAGTGCTACACAATGACCATATCCTACAAGAGAGAATCTAACCATCACCCCATGACATTCACTGGCATTACCATCACTGAATCCCCCCACTATCAACGTTCTGGGAGTTACCATTGACCAGAAACTGAACTGGACCAGCCATATAAATACTGTGGCTACAAGAGCAGGTCAGAGGCTGGGAATCCTGCAGCGAGTAACTCACCTCCTGGAATACTCCCCACTTGCCTGGATGAGTGCAGCTCCCACAACACTCAAGAAGCTGGACACCATCCAGGACAAAGCAGCCCCGCTTGATTGGCACCCCATCCACAAACATTCACTCCCTCCACCACTGACACACAGTAGCAGCAGCGTGTGTACCATCTACAAGATGCACTGCAGGAATTCACCAAGGCTCCTTAGACAACAACTTCCAAACCCACAATCTCTACCATCTAGAAGGACAAGGGCAGCAGACACATGGGGAACACCACCACCTGGAAGTTCCCCTCCAAGCCACTCACCATCCTGACTTGGAAATATATCGGCCGTTCCTTCACTGTCGCTGGGTCAAAATCCTGGAACTCCCTCCCTAACAGCGCCGTGGGTGCACCTACACCACATGGGACTGCAGCGGCTCAAGAAGGCAGCTCACCCCCACCTTCTCAAGGGGCAATTAGGGAGGGGCAATAAATGCTGGGCCCAGCCAGCGACACCCACATTCCCTGAGTGAATAAAGAAAAGACTTGCACCTCCTCTGTACCACCTTTTGTTTCCGTGTTTGTCTCATTAACATTTCCCTTTGTCTTGCAATGTCATCCCTTTTGTCACTTAATCCTCCCGGCATTTCACCCAAGAACAAACCTTCCCTATTGTGTTATTCCTCCCCCTCCCCCATCGACTTCCTCAGCCTTTGTGCTTCCTTAAAAATCTGTCACACCTGCAACTTGTCCCAATCCTGATGAAAGGCCCTCGTTCTGAAACATTAACCCTGTTTCCCCCTCCACGGATGGGATACTTGCCTTTATTAGCCGAGGCATAGAATACAAGAGCAGGGAGGTTAAGCTGGAACTGTATAAAACGCTGGTTAGGCCACAACTGGAGTACTGCGTACAGTTCTGGTCACCACATTACAGGAAGGATGTGATTGCACTGGAGAGGGTGTAGAGGAGATTCACCAGGATGCTGCCTGGGCTGGAGGGTCTGAGTATGAGGGAAGATTGGATAGGCTGGGGTTGTTTTCCTTGGAGCAGTGAAGGTTGAGGGGGGACCTGATAAAGGTGTATATAAGATTGAGGGGTATAGATGGGGTGGATAGGAAGGCACTTTTTCCATTAGTAGAGGGGGTCAATAACCAGGGGGCAGAGATTTAAGGTAAGAGGTAGAAGGCTAAGAGGGGAGTTGAGGATACATTTTTCACCCAGAGGATGGTGGGACTCTGGAGCTCACTGTCTGAAAGAATGGCTCGGTTAGAAATTATCGAAACATTTAAGAAGTGTTTAGATATTCACTTGTGTTGCCATAGCCTCCGGGGCGATGGGCCAAGTGCTGGAAAATGGGATTAGTGAAGTCAGATCTTTGTTGACTGGCACAGACATGTTGGGCTCAATGGCCTCTTTCTGTGCTGTAAGTATCCGTGAATCCATGAGAGAGGCTGCCTTTTTGTTCAAACATTTTCAGGATTTTGTGTTTGGAAAGCAAACACTCTGACCTATTCAGTAAATACTGTGCCCCACCCGAACACTCGAAACGCTGAGTGAACAGGAACACTGAGCACTGGCACACAGCAGGTGACCGGATTCAGTCAACCGAAGATTACTAAATTAACCAAACTTGACCACACCACGGATTTACAGCTGGAACACCAAACCCACACACACTGACTCTCACTGGGGTACGGGTCCCACACACACTGACTCTCACTGGGGTACGGGTCCCACACACACTGACTCTCACTGGGGTACGGGTCCCACACACACTGACTCTAACTGGGGTACGGGTCCCACACACACTGACTCTCACTGGGGTACCGGTACCACACACACTGACTCTCACTGGGCTACGGGTCCCACACACACACACTGACTCTCACTGGGGTACCGGTACCACACACACTGACTCTCACTCGGGTACGGGTCCCACACACACTGACTCTCACTGGGGTACGGGTCCCACACACACTGACTCTCACTGGGGTACGGGTCCCACACACACTGACTCTCACTGGGGTACGGGTCCCACACACACTGACTCTCACTGGGGTACGGGTCCCACACACACTGACTCTCACTGGGGTACGGGTCCCACACACACTGACTTTCACTGGGGTACGGGTCCCACACACATTGACTCCCACTGGGGTACGGGTCCCACACACACTGACTCTCACTGGGGTACGGGTCCCACACACACTGACTCTCACTGGAGTACGGGTCCCACACACACTGACTCTCACTGGAGTACACGTTCTAGACTGTCTGAGAACACTCCTGCATTGAGTGGAATTTTGTCGGTGTGCCTGAGGATTGTCACCGTAATATTCAGTTGAGGAGGTGTTGACTTTGATGCTGAAATAATAATTGTGAGATTTGCAATTGAATGGCTGTTGGGAGGGAATCGACACAGTGCTCTGTTGCTCTCTGCTGTCTCCTACTGTTCATCTCTGGCTCTGATAGCTCTCCACATGGCCCTCACATCTTACTGTAATCACCAGTGTATCCCCCCTCGCTTTCACTGTCACCCCCAGTATTTGCCCCCTCTATCAGTTACCCCCAGTGTTTTGCCCCTCACTCTCATTGTTACGCCCAATATTTTCCCCGTCTCTGTCACCCCCAGTGTTGCGCCCCCTCACTCTCTCTGTTACCTGCAGTGCTTGCCCCCTCACTCTCATTGTTACCCCCAGTATTTTCCCCATCTGTCTGTTACCCTCAGTGTTTTACCCCCTCACTCTCCCTTTTACCCCCCAGTGATTTGCCCCCTCATGCTCACTGCGAACCCAGTGTTTTGCCCTCTGTTAGCCCCAGTGTTCTGCCCTTTCAGTCTCACTGTTACAACCAGTGTTTGCCCTCTCTTTCTGACTATTACCTCCAGTGTTTTGCCCCCTCACTCTCACTGTTATGCCCAGTGTTTTGCCCCCTCCCTCTCATTGTTACCCCCAGTGTTTTGCCTCCTCACTCTCACTGTTACTCCCAGTGCTTTGCCCTCTCACTCTCACTGTTACCCCCAGTGTTTTGCCCCCTCACTCTGTTACCCCCAGTGTTTTGCCCCCTCACTGTTACCCCCAGTATTTTGCCCCCTCACTCTTACCCCCAGTGTTTTGCCCCCTCACTGTTGCCCCCAGTGTTTTGCCCCCTCACTCTCACTCTTATCCCGTGTTTTGCCCCCTCACTCTTACCCCAAGTATTTTGCCCCCTCACTCACTCTTACCCCCAGTGTTTTGCCCCCTCACTCTCACTGTTACCCCCAGTGTTTTGTCCCCTCACTCTCACTCTTACCCCCAGTGTTTTCCCCCTCACTCTCACTCTTACCCCCAGTGTTTTGCCCCCTCACTCTTACCCCCAGTGTTTTGCCCCCTCACTCTCACTGTTACCCCCAGTGTTTTGCCCCCGCACTCTCACTCTTACCCCCAGTGCTTTGCCCCCTCACTCTCACTTGTACTCCCAGTGCTTTGCCCCCTCACTCTCACTGTTACCTCCAGTGTTTTGCCCCCTCACTCTCACTGTTACCCCCAGTGTTTTGCCCCCTTACTCTCACCCCAAGTATTTTTCCCCCTCACTCTCACTGTTACCACCAGTGTTTTGCCCTCTCACTCTCACTCTTACCCCCAGTGTTTTGCTCCCTCACTGTTACCCCCAGTATTTTGCCCCCTCACTCTCACTGTTACCCCCAGTGTTTTGCCCCCTCACTCTTACCCCAAGTATTTTGCCCCCTCACTCTCACTGTTACCACCAGTGTTTTGCCCCCTCACTCTTACCCCCAGTGTTTTGCCCCCGCACCCTCACTCTTACCCCCAGTGCTTTGCCCCCTCACTCTCACTCTTACCCCCAGTGTTTTGCCCCCTCACTCTCACTGTTATCCCCAGTGTTTTGCCCCCTCACTCTTACGCCAAGTATTTTGCCCCCTCACTCTCACTCTTACCCCCAGTGTTTTGCCCCCTCACTCTCACTCTTACCCCCAGTATTTTGCCCCCTCAGTCTGACTGTTACCCCCAGTGTTTTGTCCCCTCACTCTTACCCCAAGTGTTTTGCCCCATCACTCTTACCCCCATTGTTTTGCCCCCTCACTCTCACTGTTACCCCCAGTGTTTTGCCCCCTCACTCTTACCCCCAGTGTTTTGTCCCCTCACTCTTACCCCCAGTGTTTTGCCCCCTCACTCTTACCCCCATTGTTTTGCCCCCTCACTCTCACTGTTACCCCCAGTGTTTTGCCCCCTCACTCTCACTCTTACCCCCAGTGTTTTGCCCCCTCACTCTCACTCTTACCCCTAGTGCTTTGCCCCCTCACTCTCACCCCCAGTGTTTTGCCCCCTCACTCTTACCCCCAGTGTTTTGCCCCCTCACTCTCACTGTTACCCCCAGTGATTTGCCCCCTCACTCTTACCCCCAGTGTTTTGCCCCCTCACTCTTACCCCCAATGTTTTGCCCCCTCACTCTCACCCCCAGTGTTTTGCCCCCTCACTCTCACTCTTACCCCCAGTGTTTTGCCCCCTCACTCTCACTGTTACCCCCAGTGTTTTGCCCCCTTACTCTCACCCCAAGTATTTTTCCCCCTCACTCTCACTGTTACCACCAGTGTTTTGCCCTCTCACTCTCACTCTTACCCCCAGTGTTTTGCTCCCTCACTGTTACCCCCAGTATTTTGCCCCCTCACTCTCACTGTTACCCCCAGTGTTTTGCCCCCTCACTCTTACCCCAAGTATTTTGCCCCCTCACTCTCACTGTTACCACCAGTGTTTTGCCCCCTCACTCTTACCCCCAGTGTTTTGCCCCCGCACCCTCACTCTTACCCCCAGTGCTTTGCCCCCTCACTCTCACTCTTACCCCCAGTGTTTTGCCCCCTCACTCTCACTGTTATCCCCAGTGTTTTGCCCCCTCACTCTTACGCCAAGTATTTTGCCCCCTCACTCTCACTCTTACCCCCAGTATTTTGCCCCCTCAGTCTGACTGTTACCCCCAGTGTTTTGTCCCCTCACTCTTACCCCAAGTGTTTTGCCCCATCACTCTTACCCCCATTGTTTTGCCCCCTCACTCTCACTGTTACCCCCAGTGTTTTGCCCCCTCACTCTTACCCCCAGTGTTTTGTCCCCTCACTCTTACCCCCATTGTTTTGCCCCCTCACTCTTACCCCCATTGTTTTGCCCCCTCACTCTTACCCCCATTGTTTTGCCCCCTCACTCTCACTGTTACCCCCAGTGTTTTGCCCCCTCACTCTTACCCCAAGTGTTTTGCCCCCTCACTTTTACCCCCATTGTTTTGCCCCCTCACTCTCACTGTTACCCCCAGTGTTTTGCCCCCTCACTCTCACTCTTACCCCCAGTGTTTTGCCCCCTCACTCTCACTCTTACCCCTAGTGCTTTGCCCCCTCACTCTCACCCCCAGTGTTTTGCCCCCTCACTCTTGATTTGCCCCCTCACTCTTACCCCCAATGTTTTGCCCCCTCACTCTCACCCCCAGTGTTTTGCCCCCTCACTCTCACTCTTACCCCCAGTGTTTTGCCCCCTCACTCTCACTCTTACCCCCCAAGTGAGTTTAATAGGCCACTTTCCCAATGACGTCATGTCCCCAGCAGGACCCCTACCCTAAAGGTGACCAGGTTTTTTGCCAGAGGGGAAAACCAATAAAACAAAAATAAAACGGAAATGGAAAGCGAAACAGTTTAAGGTGATCGCAGGGACTTGATGGGCTGAATGGACTCCAATTGTCGCTTAAATCTCTGTTTGTTAAGGGAAGAAAATTGATTAAATTCATTTAATATAAGAATCATTGTGTTGAGTGGATTTTCTTTGAATTTGGGGGAGCGAATGAAACATTTAAATAAATATTTCAGCTTCATAATAACCTGAAACTTTGGGGCTGTTTCTTTGTGGGAAATTTCACGATAAATGTGTGTTTTTTTTGTTATTCAGGCGCCGCTGGGAGGCCGCCCGGTGACGTCATCGCGCGCGTCGCCCCAACAGCTCAGGCCCCCCCGTGACGCTATCAACCCGCGACGGGAATGGCGGCCCCCAGGCGCCGCTAGGCCTCCGGATGCTGCAGGGTCTGAGCGGCGGCCCCGAGCCGGCGGGGCTGCTCCTGATCGCAGGTACCGGGGGCCCCGGGCTCAGCGGGACCGAGACCGAGACCCGGGGCCCAGCCTCTCCCTCAACCCCACCCCCCATCTCACCTCTGACTCCCCCATCTCACCTCTGACCCCCCCATCTCACCTCTGACCCCCCCATCTCACCTCTGACCCCCCCATCTCACCTCTGACCCCCCCATCTCACCTCTGACTCCCCCCATCTCACCTCTGACTCCTCCCCATCTCACCTCTGACCCCCTCATCTCACCTCTGACCCCCTCATCTCACCTCTGACCCCCTCATCACACCTCTGACCCCCCATCTCACCTCTGACTCCTCCCCATCTCACCTCTGACCCCCTCATCACACCTCTGACCCCCCCATCTCACCTCTGACTCCTCCCCATCTCACCTCTGACTCCTCCCCATCTCACCTCTGACTCCTCCCCATTTCACCTCTGACTCCTCCCCCATTTCACCTCTGACCCCCCATCTCACCTCTGACTCCTCCCCATCTCACCTCTGACTCCTCCCCCATTTCACCTCTGACTCCCCCCATCTCACCTCTGACCCCCCATCTCACCTCTGACACCCCCATCTCACCTCTGACTCCCCCCCATCTCACCTCTGACTCCCCCCCATCTCACCTCTGACTCCCCCCATCTCACCTCTGACCCCCCCCAATCTCGCCTCTGACCCCCCCATCTCATCTCTGACCCCCCCAATCTCACCTCTGATCCCCCTCCCCCCCCCCACCTCCCCAACTCACCTCTGTTATCCTCCAATCCCTGTATTTGTTGTCTGGTCTCTTTGCCCCATTGTGTTCAGAAGCCGGGATTGTTCTCCTCAGAGCAGAGAAGGTTAAGAGGGAGATTGAATCGAGACGTTCAAAATCACGAGGGGTTTGGATAGAGTCAATGAGGAGAAACTGTTTCCAGTGGGAGGAGGGTCGGTAACCAGAGGGACACAGATTGAAGAGAATCGGGAAAAGGACCAGAGGGGGAGATGAGGAAAAGGTTTATTTACACAGCGAGTTGTGGTGATCTGGAAGGCACTGCCTGAAAGGGCGGTGGAAGCAGATTCAATAGGAACTTTCAACAGGGAATTGGATAAATACCTGAAGGGGAAAATGTGCAGGACTGGGGGGAAAGAGCAGGGGGAGTGGGAATAATTTGATAGATCGTTTAAAGAGCCAGCACAGTCATGATGGGTGGAATGGTCTTCTCTGCTGTCTGTATTCCTCCTGTCCTCGGTCAGGGACTCTCATTGGCGTGAAGGCTTGTAGGATTCTGGGTGCTGCCTTGGCAGTCGAGATAGTGCAGGTCACCCTGGCCGATTGGGGGGGTAACCATCCCTGACCCGGCTGCGATCTGCCAGGAGGCACTAGCCCCGGTGTCGAGGGTGGTGGGGGGGGACAGTTGGCTGTCTGTGCGGATCACTTGTAACCTCCTTTCTTCCTGCTGCAGACAGCTTCGAGTGTGAGGGCCGGAGTTTGTTGAAGAGTTTTCTCAGCAGTGCAGCTCTGCGGTGAGTACGTGTGCCCGGAATCGGGAGCACGCTCAGTCTCCGTTGTTCAAAATCATCAGGGGTTTGGGTACAGTAAATAAGGAGAAACTGTTTCCAGTGGCAGGAGGGTCGGTAACCTGAGGGACACAGATTGAAGAGAATCGGGAAAAGGACCAGAGGGGGAGATGAGGAGAAGGTTTTTTTTACACAGCGAGTTGTGGTGATCTGGAAGGCGCTGCCTGAAAGGGCGGCGGAAGCAGATTCAATAGGAACTTTCAACAGGGGAATTGGATAAATACTTGAAGGGGAAAAATTTGCAGGGGCTATGGGCGAAGAGCAAGGGGGGCAGTGGGACTAATTGGATAGTTCTTACAAAGGGCCAGCATTGGCATATGATGGGCTGATTGGTCACTTCTTGTGCTCTATTGTTCTTTGTTGCACTGCTCCTGTTGGCTGGTTGGTGTTGTTCATAATTGGATCTTCCTTTGTTGGCAGGGGGGAGACTGTCCACGTGTTTAACTTCGAAATCTCCAAGTCAGAGTTTAGCAATGGCCTGGACGATGGTGTCAGGGCAAGGTAAGATTCCTCGTGTGGGTTTGGCTTCAAGGTGGGCCAGGGAAACGGTGTCACCCCCTCAGTGCTTGTGGGGAGGGAGAAGAGCAAGCTACTGCCCACCTCCTGGGCGAGGCATGAAGAACAGCAAGATCCCATCTCCACTGCTTCGATCATTCCCAATCAGAAAGAAAAAAGAGTCGGGGGTGGTGGTGGTGGGGGTGGGTGGGTGGGTGGGTGGGTGGGAGGGAGGGAGGGAGGGAGGGAGTCAGCTGGGATTCCTGATCCCGGTTCCTGAAGCAGTGATTCCTACTGGGATCCTCCTGCACAGGGATCTGAGTTCAGCCTCAGGTGCGCTGCCCCCCAAAGTCGACCGGCCGCTGCTGCCGATTGGTAGAATTGACACTCGTGCTGGTGTTCCTGGTAAAGGCCTTGGATTTAATGTGAATTCCTCTCCGACAGGTTACACTTTCACGATGGCTTCAGTGATCCTCTGAACTGGGACCAGACCGGGAGATTCACCATCGACGGCTTCACCGCACAGGAACTTCTCCGCTGCATCGGCACAGCAGAGGGAGCCTCTCCACAGCCTTGCACAGTCGTACTGGATTCCCTCAGCTGGATCCTGCAACGGAAGCAGATTGGTCACCTCTGTCGGATTCTCCAGGATTTCCAGCGAGGAGCAGCCAGTGCAGGTCAGTGACCCCGCCTGACACAGGTCAGAGGTCGGTGAGCCTGCCTGACACAGGTCAGAGGTCGGTGACCCCGCCTGACACAGGTCGCAGGTCGGTGACCCCGCCTGACACAGGCCGCAGGTCGGTGACCCCGCCTGACACAGGCCGCAGGTCGGTGACCCCGCCTGACACAGGCCGCAGGTCGGTGACCCCGCCTGACACAGGCCGCAGGTCGGTGACCCCGCCTGACACAGGCCGCAGGTCGGTGACCCCGCCTGACACAGGCCGCAGGTCGGTGACCCCGCCTGACACAGGCCGCAGGTCGGTGACCCCGCCTGACACAGGCCGCAGGTCGGTGACCCCGCCTGACACAGGCCGCAGGTCGGTGACCCCGCCTGACACGGGTCAAAGGTCAGTGACCTCCCCCACCAGGCACGGGTCAGAGGTCGGCGACTCCCTGGTGCTCCTTCCTTCATCAATGAGCCATGGGTGTCGGCAGAGGAGGGGGTTTGGACTCGGGCTCTGCCTGGATTTCGGAAGCTGTTACTGAGCAGTGCCGAGCGGTGGGGCTGCCTGCGAGATGGAGTTTGATGCTGAAGGGGGAACAGAATCTTCAACTTGAGATTGTCATAAGGGGTTTGCTTTGTGCTGTGTTTCCTCAGGCCTGAAGATCAGGAAAGTGTTGGGACTGCTGCACACTGAGCTGCACCAGCCAGAGGTACTGGAGGCTGTGTCACAAATGGCGAGCACCATGTTAAAGTTAAATCCCTTTCCCAAGGGCAGCGGAATGCGGACAGAATTCCCTCCTTACGCCATAGCCACGACGGTGCACAAGCGGAAATCTGGAAAAGTCCTGAAGAAGGTTTGTTTACTCCCCTTTACCCACCCCTGCAGACTGCTCCCCTTTACCCACCCCTGCAGACTGCTCCCCTTTACCCACCCCTGCAGACTGCTCCCCTTTACCCTGCAGACTGCTCCCCTTTACCCTGCAGACTGCTCCCCTTTTACCCTGCAGACTGCTCCCCTTTACCCACCCCTGCAGACTGCTCCCCTTTACCCTGCAGACTGCTCCCCTTTACCCTGCAGACTGCTCCCCTTTACCCTGCAGACTGCTCCCCTTTACCCTGCAGACTGCTCCCCTTTACCCTGCAGACTGCTCCCCTTTACCCTGCAGACTGCTCCCCTTTACCCACCCCTGCAGACTGCTCCCCTTTACCCTGCAGACTGCTCCCCTTTACCCACCCTACAGACTGCTCCCCTTTACCCTGCAGCCTGCTCCCCTTTACCCACCCTACAGACTGCTCCCCTTTACCCTGCAGACTGCTCCCCTTTACCCACCCCTGCAGACTGCTCCCCTTTACCCACCCCTGCAGACTACTCCCCTTTACCCTGCAGACTGCTCCCCTTTACCCTGCAGACTGCTCCCCTTTACCCTGCAGACTGCTCCCCTTTACCCTGCGGAGTGCTCCCCTTTACCCTGCAGACTGCTCCCCTTTACCCACCCCTGCAGACTACTCCCCTTTACCCTGCAGACTGCTCCCCTTTACCCTGCAGACTGCTCCCCTTTACCCTGCAGACTGCTCCCCTTTACCCTGCAGACTGCTCCCCTTTACCCTGCAGACTGCTCCCCTTTACCCTGCAGACTGCACCCCTTTACGCTGCAGACTGCTCCCCTTTCCCCTGCACACTGTTCCACTTTACCCTGTAGTCTGCTCCCCTTTACCCTGTAGACTTGCACCCCTTTACCCTGTGGACTGTTCCCCTTTACCCTTCAGGCTGCTCCCCTTTACCCACCCAGCAGACTGCACCCCTTTACTCTGCAGACTGCTCCCCTTTACTCTGCAGACTGCTCCCCTTTACCCTGCGAACTGCTCACCTTTACCCACCTCTGCAGACTGCTCCCCTTTACCCACCTCTGCAGACTGCTCCCCTTTACCCTGCAGACTGCTCCCCTTTACCCTGCAGACTGCTCCCCTTTACCCTGCAGACTGCTCCCCTTTACCCTGCAGACTGCTCCCCTTTACCCTGCAGACTGCTCTCCTTTTTCCACCCCTGCAGGCTGCTCCCCTTTACCCTGCAGACTGCTCCCCTTTACCCTGCAGACTGCTCCCCTTTACCCTGCAGACTGCTCCCCTTTACCCTGCGGACTGCTCCCCTTTACCCACCCCTGCAGGCTGCTCCCCTTTACCCTGCAGACTGCTCCCCTTTACCCTGCGGACTGCTCCCCTTTACTCTGCAGACTGCTCCCCTTTACCCTGCAGACTGCTCCCGTTTCCCCTGCAGACTGCTCCTCTTTACCCTTCAGACTGCTCCCCTTTACCCTGCAGACTGCTCCCCCTTACCCTGCAGACTGCTCCCCTTTACCCCGCAGACTGCTCCCCTTTACCCTGCAGACTGCTCCCCTTTACCCCGCAGACTGCTCCCCTTTACCCCGCAGACTGCTCCCCTTTACCCTGCAGACTGCTCCCCTTTACCCCGCAGACTGCTCCCCTTTACCCCGCAGACTGCTCCCCTTTACCCAGCAGACTGCTCCCCTTTACCCTGCAGACTGCTCCCCTTTACCCTGCAGACTGCTCCCCTTTACCCTGCAGACTGCTCCTCTTTACCCTTCAGACTGCTCCCCTTTACCCTCAGACTGCTCCCCTTTACCCTATAGACTGCTCCCCTTTACCCTACAGACTGCTCCCCTTTACCCTGCAGACTGCTCCCCTTTACCCTGCAGACTGCCCCCCTTTACCCTGCAGACTGCTCCCCTTTACCCTGCAGACTGCTCCCCTTTACCCTGCAGACTGCTCCCCTTTACCCTGCAGACTGCTCCCGTTTACCCTGCAGACTGCTCCCGTTTACCCTGCAGACTGCTCCCCTTTACCCTGCAGACTGCTCCCCTTTACCCTGCAGACTGCTCCCCTTTACCCTGCAGACTGCTCCCCTTTACCCTGCAGACTGCTCCCCTTTACCCTGCAGACTGCTCCCCTTTACCCTGCAGACTGCTCCCCTTTACCCTGCAGACTGCTCCCCTTTACCCTGCTGACTGCTCCCCTTTACCCTGCAGGCTGCTCCCCTTTACCCTGCAGACTGCTCCCCTTTACCCTGCAGACTGCTCCCCTTTACCCTGCAGACTGCTCCGCTTTACCCTGCAGACTACTCCCCTTTACCCCGCAGACTGCTCCCCTTTACCCCGCAGTCTGCTCCCCTTTACCCTGCAGACTGCTCCCCTTTACCCTGCAGACTGCTCCCCTTTACCCTACAGACTGCTCCGCTTTACCCTGCAGACTGCGCCCCTTTACCCTGCAGACTGCTCCCCTTTACCCTGCAGACTGCTCCCCTTTACCCTGCAGACTGCTCCCCTTTACCCTGAAGACTGCTCCCCTTTACCCTGCAGACTGCTCCCTTTTACCCACCCCTGCAGACTGCTACCCTTTACCCACCCCTGCAGACTGTTCCCCTTTACCCTGCAGATATCTCCCCTTTACCCTTCAGACTGCTCCCCTTTACTCTGCAGACTGCTCCCCTTTACTCTGCAGACTGCTCCCCTTTACCCTGCGAACTGCTCACCTTTACCCACCTCTGCAGACTGCTCCCCTTTACCCACCTCTGCAGACTGCTCCCCTTTACCCTGCAGACTGCTCCCCTTTACCCTGCAGACTGCTCCCCTTTACCCTACAGACTGCTCCCCTTTTTCCACCCCTGCAGACTGCTCCCCTTTACCCTGCAGACTGCTTCCCTTTACTCTGCAGACTGTTCCCCTTTTCCCTACAGACTGCTCCCCTTTTTCCACCCCTGCAGACTGCTCCCCTTTACCCTGCAGGCTGCTCCCCTATACCCTGCAGGCTGCTCCCCTATACCCTGCAGACTGCTCCCCTTTACCCTGCAGACTGCTCCCCTTTACCCTGCAGACTGCTCCCCTTTTCCCATCCCTGCAGACTGCTCCCCTTTACCCTGCAGACTGTTCCCCTTTACCCTGCAGACTGTTCCCCTTTACCCTGCAGACTGTTCCCCTTTACCCTGCAGACTGCTCCCCTTTACCCTGCAGACTGCTCCCCTTTACCCTGCAGACTGCTCCCCTTTACCCTGCAGACTGCTCCCCTTTACCCTGCAGACTGCTCCCCTTTACCCTGCAGACTGCTCCCCTTTACGCTGCAGACTGCTCCCCTTTACTCTGCAGACTGCTCCCCTTTACCCTGCAGACTGCTCCCCTTTACCCTACAGACTGCTCCCCTTTACCCTACAGACTGCTCCCCTTTACCCTACAGACTGCTCCCCTTTCCCCTGCAGACTGCTCCCCTTTACCCTGCAGACTGCTCCCCTTTATCCTACAGACTGCTCCCCTTTACCCTACAGACTGCTCCCCTTTTTCCACCCCTGCAGACTGCTCCCCTTTACCCTGCAGACTGCTTCCCTTTACTCTGCAGACTGTTCCCCTTTTCCCTACAGACTGCTCCCCTTTTTCCACCCCTGCAGACTGCTCCCCTTTACCCTGCAGGCTGCTCCCCTATACCCTGCAGACTGCTCCCCTTTACCCTGCAGACTGCTCCCCTTTACCCTGCAGACTGCTCCCCTTTTCCCATCCCTGCAGACTGCTCCCCTTTACCCTGCAGACTGTTCCCCTTTACCCTGCAGACTGTTCCCCTTTACCCTGCAGACTGCTCCCCTTTACCCTGCAGACTGCTCCCCTTTACCCTGCAGACTGCTCCCCTTTACCCTGCAGACTGCTCCCCTTTACCCTGCAGACTGCTCCCCTTTACCCTGCAGACTGCTCCCCTTTACCCTGCAGACTGCTCCCCTTTACCCTGCAGACTGCTCCCCTTTACCCTGCAGACTGCTGCCCTTTACCCTGCAGACTGCTCCCCTTTACCATGCAGTCTGCTGCCCTTTACCCTGCAGACTGCTGCCCTTTACCCTGCAGACTGCTCCCCTTTACCCTGCTGACTGCTCCCCTTTACCCTGCAGACTGCTCCCCTTTACACACCGCTGCAGACTGCTCCCCTTTACACACCGCTGCAGACTGCTCCCCTTTACCCTGCAGACTGCTCCCCTTTACCCTGCAGACTGCTCTCCTTTACCCTGCAGACTGCTCCCCTTTACCCTGCAGACTGCTCCCATTTACCCTGCAGACTGCTCCCCTTTGCCCTGCAGACTGCTCCCCTTTGCCCTGCAGACTGCTCCCCTTTACCCACCCCTGCAGACTGCTCCCCTTTGCCCTGCAGACTGCTCCCCTTTACCCTGCAGACTGCTCCCCTTTACCCTGCAGACTGCTCCCCTTTACCCTGCAGACTGCTCCCCTTTACCCTGCAGAGTGTTCCCCTTTACCCTGTAGAGTGCTCCCCTTTACGGTGCAGACTGCTCCCCTTTACCCTGCTGACTGCTCCCCTTTACGCTGCAGACTTCTCCCCTTTACCCTGCAGGCTGCTCCCCTTTACCCTGCTGACCGCTCCCCTTTACCCTGTAGACTGCTCCCCTTTACCCTGCTGACCGCTCCCCTTTACCCTGCAGACCGCTCCCCTTTACCCTGCAGACCGCTCCCTTTTACCCTGATGACCGCTCCCCTTTACCCTGCAGGCTGCTCCCCTTTACCCTGCAGGCTGCTCCCCTTTACCCTGCAGACTGCTCCCCTTTACCCTGCAGACTGCTCCCCTTTACCCTGCAGGCTGCTCCCCTTTACCCTGCAGACTGCTCCCCTTTACCCTGCAGACTGCTCCCCTTTACCCTGCGGTGTGCTCCCCTTTACCATGCAGACTGCTCCCCTTTACCCTGCGGTGTGCTCCCCTTTACCCAGCAGACTGCTCCCCTTTACCCTGAGGAGTGCTCCCCTTTACCTTGCGGAGCGCTCCCCTTTACCCTGCAGACTGCACCCCTTTACCCTCAGACTGCTCCCCTTTACCCTGCAGACTGCTCCCCTTTACACTGCAGACTGCTCCCCTTTTCCCTGCAGACTGCTCCACTTTTCCCTGCAGACTGCTCCCCTTTTCCCTGCAGACTGCTCCCCTTTACCGTGCAGACTGCTCCCCTTTTCCCTGCAGACTGCTCCCCTTTTCCCTGCAGACTGCTCCCCTTTACCCTGCAGACTGCTCCCCTTTTCCATGCAGACTGCTCCCCTTTTCCCTGCAGACTGCTCCCCTTTTCCCTGCAGACTTCTCCCCTTTTCCCTGCAGACTGCTCCCCTTTGCCCTGCAGACTGCTCCCCTTTGCCCTGCAGACTGCTCCCCTTTACCCAGCCTGCAGACTGCTCCCCTTTACCCAGCCTGCAGACTGCTCCCCTTTACCCTGCAGACTGCTCCCCTTTACCCTGCAGACTGCTCCCCTTTTCCCTGCAGACTGCTCCCCTTTACCCAGCCTGCAGACTGCTCCCCTTTACCCTGCGGACTGCTCCCCTTTACCCTGCAGACTGCTCCCCTTTGCCCTGCAGACTTCTCCCCTTTACCCTGCAGACTGCTCCCCTTTACCCTGCAGACTGCTCCCCTTTACCCTGCAGACTTCTCCCCTTTACCCTGCAGACTTCTCCCCTTTACCCTGCAGACTTCTCCCCTTTACCCTGCAGACTTCTCCCCTTTACCCTGCAGACTTCTCCCCTTTACCCTGCAGACTGCTCCCTTTTACCCTGCAGCCTGCTCTCCTTTACCCTGCAGACTGCTCCCCTTTACACTGCAGACTGCTCCCCTTTGCCCTGCAGACTGCTCCCCTTTACCCTGCAGACTGCTCCCCTTTACCCTCCAGACTGCTCCCCATTACCCTCCAGACTGCTCCCCTTTACCCTGCAGACTCCTCCCCTTTACCCTGCAGACTTCTCCCCTTTATTCTGCAGACTGCTCCACTTTACCCTGCAGACTGCTCCCCTTTACCCTGCAGACTTCTCCCCTTTACCGTGCAGACTGCTCCCTTTTACCCTGCAGCCTGATCCCCTTTACCCTGCAGACTGCTCCCCTTTACCCTGCAGACTGCTCCCCTTTACCCTGCAGACTGCTCCCCTTTACCCTGCAGACTGCTCCCATTTACCGTGCAGACTGCTCCCGTTTACCCTGCAGACTGCTCCCCTTTACCCTGCAGACTGCTCCCCTTTACCCTGCAGACTGCTCCCCTTTACCCTGCAGACTTCTCCCCTTTACCCTGCAGACTGCTCCCCTTTTCCCTGCAGACTTCTCCCCTTTACCCTGCAGACTGCTCCCCTTTACCCTGCAGACTGCTCCCCTTTACCCTGCAGACTGCTCCCCTTTACCCTGCAGACTGCTCCCCTTTACCCTGCAGACTGCTCCCCTTTACCCTGCAGACTGCTCCCCTTTACCCTGCAGACTGCTCCCCTTTACCCTGCAGACTGCTCCCCTTTACCCTGCAGACTGCTCCCCTTTACCCTGCAGACTGCTCCCCTTTACCCTGCAGACTGCTCCCCTTTACCCTGCAGACCGCTCCACTTTAACCTGCAGACTGCTCCCTTTTACCCACCCCTGCAGACTGCTCCCCTTTACCCTGCAGACTGCTCCCCTTTACCCTGCAGACTGCTCCCCTTTACCCTGCAGACTGCTCCCCTTTACCCTGCAGACTGCTCCCCTTTACCCTGCAGACTGCTCCCCTTTACCCTGCAGACTGCTCCCCTTTACACTGCAGACTTCTCCCATTTACCCTGCAGTCTGTTCCCGTTTACCCTGCAGACTGCTCCCGTTTACCCTGCAGACTGCTCCCCTTTACCCTGCAGACTGCTCCCCTTTACCCTGTAGACTGCTCCCCTTTACCCTGCAGATGCCTCCCTTTGCCCTGCAGACTGCTCCCCTTCACCCTGCAGACCGCTCCCCTTTTCCCATCCCTGCAGACTGCTCCCCTTTACCCTGCAGACCGCTCCACTTCACCCTGCAGACTGCTCCCCTTTACCCTGCAGACTGCGCCCCTTTACCCTGCAGACTGCTCCCCTTCACCTTCCCTTGCAGACTGCTCCCCTTTACCCTGCCGTCTGCTCCCCTTTACCCTGCCGTCTGCTCCCCTTTACCCTGTAGACGGCTCCCCTTTACCCTTCATACTGCTCCCCTTTACCCTGTGGACTGCTCCCCTTTACCCTTTAGACTGCTCCCCTTTACCCTTTAGACTGCTCCCCTTTACCCTGCTGACTGCTCCCCTTTACCCTGTAGACTGCTCCCCTTTACCCTGCAGATGCCTCCCTTTACCCTGCAGACTGCTCCCCTTTACCCTGCAGACTGCTCCCCTTCACCCTGCAGACCGCTCCACTTTTCCCATCCCTGCAGACTGCTCCCCTTTACCCTGCAGACCGCTCCACTTCACCCTGCAGACTGCTACCCTTTATCCACCCCTGCAGACTGCTCCCATTTACCCTGCGGACTGCTCCCCTATTCCCGCAGACTGCTCCCCTTTACCCTGCAGACTGCTCCCCTTTACCCTGCAGACTGCTCCCCTTTACCCTGCAGACTGCTCCCCTTTACCCTGCAGACTGCTCCCCTTCACCTTCCCTTGCAGACTGCTCCCCTTTACCCTGCAGACTGCTCCCCTTTACACTGCAGACTGCTCCCCTTTACCCTGCAGATATCTTTCCTTTAAACTGCAGACTTCTCCCCTTTACCCTGCAGACAGCTCCCCTTTACCCTGCAGACTGCTCCCCTTTACCCTGCAGACTGCTCCCCTTTAACCTGCAGATATCTCCCCCTTACACTGCAGACTGCTCCCCTTCACCCTGCAGACTGCTCCCCTTTACCCTGCAGACAGCTCCCCTTTACCCTGCAGACTGCTCCCCTTTACCCTGCAGACAGCTCCCCTTTACCCTGCAGACTGCTCCCCTTTACCCTGCAGACTGCTCCCCTTTACCCTGCAGACTGCTCCCCTTTACCCTGCAGACTGCTCCCCTTTACCCTGCGGAGTGCTCCCCTTTACCCTGGGGAGTGCTCCCCTTTACCCTGCAGACTGCTCCCCTTTACCCTGCAGACTGCTCCCCTTTACCCTGCGGTGTGCTCCCCTTTACCCTGCACACTGCTCCCCTTTACCCTGCGGTGTGCTCCCCTTTACCCTGCAGACTGCTCCCCTTTACCCTGAGGAGTGCTCCCCTTTACCTTGCGGAGCGCTCCCCTTTACCCTGCAGACTGCACCCCTTTACCCTCAGACTGCTCCCCTTTCCCCTGCAGACTGCTCCCCTTTACACTGCAGACTGCTCCCCTTTACCCTGCAGACTGCTCCCCTTTACCCTGCGGAGTGCTCCCCTTTACCCTGCAGACTGCACCCCTTTACCCTCAGACTGCTCCCCTTTACCCTGCAGACTGCTCCCCTTTACCCTGCAGACTGCTCCCCTTTACCCTGCAGACTGCTCCCCTTTACCCTGCAGACTGCTCCCCTTTACCCTGCAGACTGCTCCCCTTTACCCTGCAGACTTCTCCCCTTTACCCTGCAGACTGCTCCCCTTTACCCTGCAGACTTCTCCACTTTACCCTGCAGACTTCTCCCCTTTACCCTGCAGACTGCTCCCTTTTACCCTGCAGCCTGCTCTCCTTTACCCTGCAGCCTGCTCTCCTTTACCCTGCAGACTGCTCCCCTTTACCCTGCAGACTGCTGTCCTATACCCTTCAGTCCGCTACCCTTCACCCTGCAGCCTGCTCCCCTTTTCCCATCCCTGCAGACTGCTCCCCTTTACCCTGCAGACCGCTCCACTTTACCCTGCAGACTGCTCCCTTTTACCCTCCCTTGCAGACTGCTACCCTTTACCCACCCCTGCAGACTGCTCCCCTTTAACCTGCAGACTGCTCCTCTTTACCCTGAGGACTGCTCCCCTATTCCCGCTGACTGATCCCCTTTTCCCTTCTGGCTGCTCCCCTTTTCCCTGCAGACTGCTCCCCTTTACCCTGCAGACTGCTCCCCTTTACCCTGCAGACTGCTCCCATTTACCGTGCAGACTGCTCCCGTTTACCCTGCAGACTGCTCCCCTTTACCCTGCAGACTGCTCCCATTTACCGTGCAGACTGCTCCCGTTTACCCTGCAGACTGCTCCCCTTTACCCTGCAGACTGCTCCCCTTTACCCTGCAGACTGCTCCCCTTTACCCTGCAGACTTCTCCCCTTTACCCTGCAGACTGCTCCCCTTTTCCCTGCAGACTTCTCCCCTTTACCCTGCAGACTGCTCCCCTTTACCCTGCAGACTGCTCCCCTTTACCCTGCAGACTGCTCCCCTTTACCCTGCAGACTGCTCCCCTTTACCCTGCAGACTGCTCCCCTTTACCCTGCAGACTGCTCCCCTTTACCCTGCAGACTGCTCCCCTTTACCCTGCAGACTGCTCCCCTTTACCCTGCAGACTGCTCCCCTTTACCCTGCAGACTGCTCCCCTTTACCCTGCAGACTGCTCCCCTTTACCCTGCAGACTGCTCCCCTTTACCCTGCAGACTGCTCCCCTTTACCCTGCAGACTGCTCCCCTTTACCCTGCAGACCGCTCCACTTTACCCTGCAGACTGCTCCCTTTTACCCACCCCTGCAGACTGCTCCCCTTTACCCTGCAGACTGCTCCCCTTTACCCTGCAGACTGCTCCCCTTTACCCTGCAGACTGCTCCCCTTTACCCTGCAGACTGCTCCCCTTTACCCTGCAGACTGCTCCCCTTTACCCTGCAGACTGCTCCCCTTTACACTGCAGACTTCTCCCATTTACCCTGCAGTCTGTTCCCCTTTACCCTGCAGACTGCTCCCGTTTACCCTGCAGACTGCTCCCCTTTACCCTGCAGACTGCTCCCCTTTACCCTGTAGACTGCTCCCCTTTACCCTGCAGATGCCTCCCTTTGCCCTGCAGACTGCTCCCCTTCACCCTGCAGACCGCTCCCCTTTTCCCATCCCTGCAGACTGCTCCACTTCACCCTGCAGACCGCTCCACTTCACCCTGCAGACTGCTCCCCTTTACCCTGCAGACTGCGCCCCTTTACCCTGCAGACTGCTCCCCTTCACCTTCCCTTGCAGACTGCTCCCCTTTACCCTGCCGTCTGCTCCCCTTTACCCTGCCGTCTGCTCCCCTTTACCCTGTAGACGGCTCCCCTTTACCCTTCAGACTGCTCCCCTTTACCCTGTGGACTGCTCCCCTTTACCCTTTAGACTGCTCCCCTTTACCCTTTAGACTGCTCCCCTTTACCCTGCTGACTGCTCCCCTTTACCCTGTAGACTGCTCCCCTTTACCCTGCAGATGCCTCCCTTTACCCTGCAGACTGCTCCCCTTTACCCTGCAGACTGCTCCCCTTCACCCTGCAGACCGCTCCACTTTTCCCATCCCTGCAGACTGCTCCCCTTTACCCTGCGGAGTGCTCCCCTTTACCCTGCGGAGTGCTCCCCTTTACACTGCAGACTGCTCCCCTTTACCCTGCAGATATCTTTCCTTTAAACTGCAGACTTCTCCCCTTTACCCTGCAGACAGCTCCCCTTTACCCTGCAGACAGCTCCCCTTTACCCTGCAGACTGCTCCCCTTTACCCTGCAGACTGCTCCCCTTTAACCTGCAGATATCTCCCCCTTACACTGCAGACTGCTCCCCTTCACCCTGCAGACTGCTCCCCTTTACCCTGCAGACAGCTCCCCTTTACCCTGCAGACTGCTCCCCTTTACCCTGCAGACAGCTCCCCTTTACCCTGCAGACTGCTCCCCTTTACCCTGCAGACTGCTCCCCTTTACCCTGCGGAGTGCTCCCCTTTACCCTGCGGAGTGCTCCCCTTTACCCTGGGGAGTGCTCCCCTTTACCCTGCAGACTGCTCCCCTTTACCCTGCAGACTGCTCCCCTTTACCCTGCGGTGTGCTCCCCTTTACCCTGCACACTGCTCCCCTTTACCCTGCGGTGTGCTCCCCTTTACCCTGCAGACTGCTCCCCTTTACCCTGAGGAGTGCTCCCCTTTACCTTGCGGAGCGCTCCCCTTTACCCTGCAGACTGCACCCCTTTACCCTCAGACTGCTCCCCTTTACCCTGCAGACTGCTCCCCTTTACACTGCAGACTGCTCCCCTTTACCCTGCAGACTGCTCCCCTTTACCCTGCGGAGTGCTCCCCTTTACCCTGCAGACTGCACCCCTTTACCCTCAGACTGCTCCCCTTTACCCTGCAGACTGCTCCCCTTTACCCTGCAGACTGCTCCCCTTTACCCTGCAGACTGCTCCCCTTTACCCTGCAGACTGCTCCCCTTTACCCTGCAGACTGCTCCCCTTTACCCTGCAGACTTCTCCCCTTTACCCTGCAGACTGCTCCCCTTTACCCTGCAGACTTCTCCACTTTACCCTGCAGACTTCTCCCCTTTACCCTGCAGACTGCTCCCTTTTACCCTGCAGCCTGCTCTCCTTTACCCTGCAGCCTGCTCTCCTTTACCCTGCAGACTGCTCCCCTTTACCCTGCAGACTGCTGTCCTATACCCTTCAGTCCGCTACCCTTCACCCTGCAGCCTGCTCCCCTTTTCCCATCCCTGCAGACTGCTCCCCTTTACCCTGCAGACCGCTCCACTTTACCCTGCAGACTGCTCCCTTTTACCCTCCCTTGCAGACTGCTACCCTTTACCCACCCCTGCAGACTGCTCCCCTTTAACCTGCAGACTGCTCCTCTTTACCCTGAGGACTGCTCCCCTATTCCCGCTGACTGATCCCCTTTTCCCTTCTGGCTGCTCCCCTTTTCCCTGCAGACTGCTCCCCTTTACCCTGCAGACTGCTCCCCTTTACCCTGCAGACTGCTCCCCTTTACCCTGCAGACTGCTCCCCTTTACCCTGCAGGCTCATCCCCTTTACCCTGCAGGCTGATCCCCTTTACCCTGCAGGCTCATCCCCTTTACCCTGCAGGCTGATCCCCTTTACCCTGCAGACTGCTCCCCTTTACCCTGCAGGCTCATCCCCTTTACCCTGCAGACTGCTCCCCTTTACCCTGCAGCCTCATCCCCTTTACCCTGCAGGCTGATCCCCTTTACCCTGCAGACTGCTCCCCTTTACCCTGCAGACTTCTCCCCTTTACCCTGCAGACTTCTCCCCTTTACCCTGCAGACTTCTCCCCTTTACCCTGCAGACTTCTCCCCTTTACCCTGCAGACTTCTCCCCTTTACCCTGCAGACTTCTCCCCTTTACCCTGCAGACTTCTCCCCTTTACCCTGCAGACTTCTCCCCTTTACCCTGCAGACTTCTCCCCTTTACCATGCAGGCTTCTCCCCTTTACCCACGCCTGCAGACTGCTCCCCTTTACCCTGCAGACTACTCCCCCTTTCGATGCAGACTGCTCCCCTTTACCCTGCCGACTGCTCCCCTTTACCCTGCAGACTGCTCCCCTTTACCCTGCAGACTGCTCCCCTTTACCCTGCAGACTGCTCCCCTTTACCCTGCAGACTGCTCCCCTTTACCCTGCAGACTGCTCCCCTTTACCCTGCAGACTGCTCCCCCTTTCGATGCAGACTGCTCCCCTTTACACTGCAGACTTCTCCCATTTACCCTGCAGTCTGTTCCCCTTTACCCTGCAGACTGCTCCCCTTTACTCTGCGGACTGCTCCCCTTTACCCTGCAGACTGCTCCCCTTTACCCTGCAGACTGCTCCCCTTTACCCACCCCTGCAGACTGCTCCCCTTTACCCTGCAGACTGCTCCCCTTTACCCTGCAGACTGCTCCACTTTACCCTGCAGACTGCTCCCCTTTACCCTGCAGACTGCTCCCCTTTACCCTGCAGACTGCTCCCCTTTACCCTGCAGACTGCTCCCCTTTACTCTGCAGACTTCTCCCCTTTACCCTGCAGACTGCTCCCCTTTACCCTGCAGACTTCTCCCCTTTACCCTGCAGACTGCTCCCCTTTACTCTGCAGACTTCTCCCCTTTACCCTGCAGACTTCTCCCCTTTACTCTGCAGACTTCTCCCCTTTACCCTGCAGACTGCTCCCCTTTACCCTGCAGACTGCTCCCCTTTACGCTGCAGACTGCTCCCCTTTACCCTGCAGACTGCTCCCCTTTACCCTACAGACTGCTCCCCTTTACCCTACAGACTGCTCCCCTTTACCCTACAGACTGCTCCCCTTTCCCCTGCAGACTGCTCCCCTTTCCCCTGCAGACTGCTCCCCTTTCCCCTGCAGACTGCTCCCCTTTACCCTACAGACTGCTCCCCTTTACCCTACAGACTGCTCCCCTTTTTCCACCCCTGCAGACTGCTCCCCTTTACCCTGCAGACTGCTTCCCTTTACTCTGCAGACTGTTCCCCTTTTCCCTACAGACTGCTCTCCTTTTTCCACCCCTGCAGACTGTTCCCCTTTACCCTGCAGGCTGCTCCCCTATACCCTGCAGACTGCTCCCCTTTACCCTGCAGACTGCTCCCCTTTACCCTGCAGACTGCTCCCCTTTTCCCATCCCTGCAGACTGCTCCCCTTTACCCTGCAGACTGTTCCCCTTTACCCTGCAGACTGTTCCCCTTTACCCTGCAGACTGCTCCCCTTTACCCTGCAGACTGCTCCCCTTTACCCTGCAGACTGCTCCCCTTTACCCTGCAGACTGCTCCCCTTTACCCTGCAGACTGCTCCCCTTTACGCTGCAGACTGCTCCCCTTTACCCTGCAGACTGCTCCCCTTTACACACCGCTGCAGACTGCTCCCCTTTACCCTGCAGACTGCTCCCCTTTACCCTGCAGACTGCTCCCCTTTACCCTGCAGACTGCTCCCATTTACCCTGCAGACTGCTCCCCTTTGCCCTGCAGACTGCTCCCCTTTGCCCTGCAGACTGCTCCCCTTTGCCCTGCAGACTGCTCCCCTTTGCCCTGCAGACTGCTCCCCTTTGCCCTGCAGACTGCTCCCCTTTACCCACCCCTGCAGACTGCTCCCCTTTGCCCTGCAGACTGCTCCCCTTTACCCTGCAGACTGCTCCCCTTTACCCTGCAGACTTCTCCCCTTTACCCTGCAGACTGCTCCCCTTTACCCTGCAGACTGCTCCCCTTTACCCTGCAGAGTGTTCCCCTTTACCCTGTAGAGTGCTCCCCTTTACGGTGCAGACTGCTCCCCTTTACCCTGCTGACTGCTCCCCTTTACGCTGCAGACTTCTCCCCTTTACCCTGCAGGCTGCTCCCCTTTACCCTGCTGACCGCTCCCCTTTACCCTGTAGACTGCTCCCCTTTACCCTGCTGACCGCTCCCCTTTACCCTGCAGACCGCTCCCCTTTACCCTGCAGACCGCTCCCTTTTACCCTGATGACCGCTCCCCTTTACCCTGATGACCGCTCCCCTTTACCCTGCAGGCTGCTCCCCTTTACCCTGCAGGCTGCTCCCCTTTACCCTGCAGACTGCTCCCCTTTACCCTGCAGACTGCTCCCCTTTACCCTGCAGGCTGCTCCCGTTTACCCTGCAGACTGCTCCCCTTTACCCTGCAGACTGCTCCCCTTTACCCTGCGGTGTGCTCCCCTTTACCATGCAGACTGCTCCCCTTTACCCTGCGGTGTGCTCCCCTTTACCCTGCAGACTGCTCCCCTTTACCCTGAGGAGTGCTCCCCTTTACCTTGCGGAGCGCTCCCCTTTACCCTGCAGACTGCACCCCTTTACCCTCAGACTGCTCCCCTTTACCCTGCAGACTGCTCCCCTTTACACTGCAGACTGCTCCCCTTTTCCCTGCAGACTGCTCCCCTTTTCCCTGCAGACTTCACCCGTTTACCCTGCAGACTGCTCCCCTTTACCCTGCAGACTGCTCCCCTTTTCCCTGCAGACTGCTCCCCTTTACCCTGCAGACTGCTCCCCTTTTCCCTGCAGACTGCTCCCCTTTTCCATGCAGACTGCTCCCCTTTTCCCTGCAGACTGCTCCCCTTTTCCCTGCAGACTGCTCCCCTTTTCCCTGCAGACTGCTCCCCTTTTCCCTGCAGACTTCTCCCCTTTTCCCTGCAGACTGCTCCCCTTTGCCCTGCAGACTGCTCCCCTTTGCCCTGCAGACTGCTCCCCTTTTCCCACCCCTGCAGACTGCTCCCCTTTACCCACCCTGCAGACTGCTCCCCTTTACCCTGCAGACTGCTCCCCTTTACCCTGCAGACTGCTCCCCTTTTCCCTGCAGACTGCGCCCCTTTACCCAGCCTGCAGACTGCTCCCCTTTACCCTGCAGACTGCTCCCCTTTGCCCTGCAGACTTCTCCCCTTTACCCTGCAGACTGCTCCCCTTTACCCTGCAGACTGCTCCCCTTTACCCTGCAGACTTCTCCCCTTTACCCTGCAGACTTCTCCCCTTTACCCTGCAGACTTCTCCCCTTTACCCTGCAGACTTCTCCCCTTTACCCTGCAGACTTCTCCCCTTTACCCTGCAGACTGCTCCCTTTTACCCTGCAGCCTGCTCTCCTTTACCCTGCAGACTGCTCCCCTTTACACTGCAGACTGCTCCCCTTTGCCCTGCAGACTGCTCCCCTTTACCCTGCAGACTGCTCCCCTTTAACCTCCAGACTGCTCCCCATTACCCTCCAGACTGCTCCCCTTTACCCTGCAGACTCCTCCCCTTTACCCTGCAGACTTCTCCCCTTTATTCTGCAGACTGCTCCACTTTACCCTGCAGACTGCTCCCCTTTACCCTGCAGACTTCTCCCCTTTACCGTGCAGACTGCTCCCTTTTACCCTGCAGCCTGATCCCCTTTACCCTGCAGACTGCTCCCCTTTTCACTGCAGACTTCTCCCATTTACCCTGCAGTCTGTTCCCCTTTACCCTGCAGACTGCTCCCCTTTACCCTGCAGACTGCTCCCCTTTACCCTGCAGACTGCTCCCCTTTACCCTGTAGACTGCTCCCCTTTACCCTGCAGATGCCTCCCTTTGCCCTGCAGACGGCTCCCCTTTACCCTTCAGATTGCTCCCCTTTACCCTGCAGACCGCTCCACTTTACCCTGCAGACTGCTCCCTTTTACCCACCCCTGCAGACTGCTCCCCTTGACCCTGCAGACTGCTCCCCTTTACCCTGCAGACTGCTCCCCTTTACCCTGCAGACTGCTCCCCTTTACCCTGCAGACTGCTCCCCTTTACACTGCAGACTTCTCCCATTTACCCTGCAGTCTGTTCCCCTTTACCCTGCAGACTGCTCCCCTTTACCCTGCAGACTGCTCCCCTTTACCCTGCAGACTGCTCCCCTTTACCCTGTAGACTGCTCCCCTTTACCCTGCAGATGCCTCCCTTTGCCCTGCAGACGGCTCCCCTTTACCCTTCAGATTGCTCCCCTTTACCCTGTGGACTGCTCCCCTTTACCCTTTAGACTGCTCCCCTTTACCCTTTAGACTGCTCCCCTTTACCCTGCTGACTGCTCCCCTTTACCCTGTAGACTGCTCCCCATTACCCTGCAGATGCCTCCCTTTACCCTGCAGACTGCTCCCCTTTACCCTGCAGACTGCTCCCCTTCACCCTGCAGACCGCTCCACTTTTCCCATCCCTGCAGACTGCTCCCCTTTACCCTGCAGACCGCTCCACTTCACCCTGCAGACTGCTACCCTTTATCCACCCCTGCAGACTGCTCCCATTTACCCTGCAGACAGCTCCCCTTTACCCTGCAGACTGCTCCCCTTTACCCTGCAGACTGCTCCCCTTTACCCTGCAGACTGCTCCCCTTTACCCTGCAGACTGCTCCCCTTTACCCTGCGGAGTGCTCCCCTTTACCCTGGGGAGTGCTCCCCTTTACCCTGGGGAGTGCTCCCCTTTACCCTGCAGACTGCTCCCCTTTACCCTGCAGACTGCTCCCCTTTACCCTGCGGTGTGCTCCCCTTTACCCTGCACACTGCTCCCCTTTACCCTGCGGTGTGCTCCCCTTTACCCTGCAGACTGCTCCCCTTTACCCTGAGGAGTGCTCCCCTTTACCTTGCGGAGCGCTCCCCTTTACCCTGCAGACTGCACCCCTTTACCCTCAGACTGCTCCCCTTTACCCTGCAGACTGCTCCCCTTTACACTGCAGACTGCTCCCCTTTACCCTGCGGAGTGCTCCCCTTTACCCTGCAGACTGCACCCCTTTACCCTCAGACTGCTCCCCTTTACCCTGCAGACTGCTCCCCTTTACCCTGCAGACTGCTCCCCTTTACCCTGCAGACTGCTCCCCTTTACCCTGCAGACTGCGTCCCTTTACCCTGCAGACTGCTCCCCTTTTCCCTGCAGACTGCTCCCCTTTTCCCTGCAGACTGCTCCCCTTTACCCTGCAGACTGCTCCCCTTTTCCCTGCAGACTGCTCCCCTTTACCCTGCAGACTGCTCCCCTTTTCCCTGCAGACTGCTCCCCTTTACCCTGCAGACTGCTCCCCTTTACCCTGCAGACTGCTCCCCTTTACCCTACAGACTGCTCCCCTTTACCCTGCAGACTGCTCCCCTTTGCCCTGCGGACTGCACCCCTTTACCCTGCAGACTTCTCCCCTTTACCCTGCAGACTGCTCCCCTTTACCCTGCAGACTGCTCCCCTTTACCCTGCAGACTTCTCCCCTTTACCCTGCAGACTGCTCCCCTTTACCCTGCAGACTTCTCCCCTTTACCCTGCAGACTTCTCCCCTTTACCCTGCAGACTGCTCCCTTTTACCCTGCAGCCTGCTCTCCTTTACCCTGCAGCCTGCTCTCCTTTACCCTGCAGACTGCTCCCCTTTTCCTACCCCTGCAGACTGCTCCCCTTTACCCTGCAGACTGCTCCCCTTTTCCTACCCCAGCAGACTGCTCCCCTTTACACTGCAGACTGCACCCCTTTACCCTGCAGACTTCTCCCCTTTACCCTGCACACTGCTCCCCTTTACCCTGCGGTGTGCTCCCCTTTACCCTGCAGACTGCTCCCCTTTACCCTGAGGAGTGCTCCCCTTTACCTTGCGGAGCGCTCCCCTTTACCCTGCAGACTGCACCCCTTTACCCTCAGACTGCTCCCCTTTACCCTGCAGACTGCTCCCCTTTACACTGCAGACTGCTCCCCTTTACCCTGCAGACTGCTCCCCTTTACCCTGCAGACTGCTCCCCTTTACCCTGCAGACTGCTCCCCTTTACCCTGCAGACTGCTCCCCTTTACCCTGCAGACTGCTTCCCTTTACCCTGCTGACCGCTCCCCTTTACCCTGCAGACCGCTCCCCTTTTCCCTGCAGACTTCACCCCTTTACCCTGCCGACTGCTCCCCTTTACCCTGCAGACTGCTCCCCTTTACCCTGCAGACTGCTCCCCTTTACCCTGCAGACTGCTCCCCTTTACCCTGCAGACTGCTCCCCTTTACCCTGCAGACTGCTCCCCTTTACCCTGCAGACTGCTCCCCCTTTCGATGCAGACTGCTCCCCTTTACACTGCAGACTTCTCCCATTTACCCTGCAGTCTGTTCCCCTTTACCCTGCAGACTGCTCCCCTTTACTCTGCGGACTGCTCCCCTTTACCCTGCAGACTGCTCCCCTTTACCCTGCAGACTGCTCCCCTTTACCCACCCCTGCAGACTGCTCCCCTTTACCCTGCAGACTGCTCCCCTTTACCCTGCAGACTGCTCCACTTTACCCTGCAGACTGCTCCCCTTTACCCTGCAGACTGCTCCCCTTTACCCTGCAGACTGCTCCCCTTTACCCTGCAGACTGCTCCCCTTTACTCTGCAGACTTCTCCCCTTTACCCTGCAGACTGCTCCCCTTTACCCTGCAGACTTCTCCCCTTTACCCTGCAGACTGCTCCCCTTTACTCTGCAGACTTCTCCCCTTTACCCTGCAGACTTCTCCCCTTTACTCTGCAGACTTCTCCCCTTTACCCTGCAGACTGCTCCCCTTTACCCTGCAGACTGCTCCCCTTTACGCTGCAGACTGCTCCCCTTTACCCTGCAGACTGCTCCCCTTTACCCTACAGACTGCTCCCCTTTACCCTACAGACTGCTCCCCTTTACCCTACAGACTGCTCCCCTTTCCCCTGCAGACTGCTCCCCTTTCCCCTGCAGACTGCTCCCCTTTCCCCTGCAGACTGCTCCCCTTTACCCTACAGACTGCTCCCCTTTACCCTACAGACTGCTCCCCTTTTTCCACCCCTGCAGACTGCTCCCCTTTACCCTGCAGACTGCTCCCCTTTACCCTGCAGACTGCTTCCCTTTACTCTGCAGACTGTTCCCCTTTTCCCTACAGACTGCTCTCCTTTTTCCACCCCTGCAGACTGTTCCCCTTTACCCTGCAGGCTGCTCCCCTATACCCTGCAGACTGCTCCCCTTTACCCTGCAGACTGCTCCCCTTTACCCTGCAGACTGCTCCCCTTTTCCCATCCCTGCAGACTGCTCCCCTTTACCCTGCAGACTGTTCCCCTTTACCCTGCAGACTGTTCCCCTTTACCCTGCAGACTGCTCCCCTTTACCCTGCAGACTGCTCCCCTTTACCCTGCAGACTGCTCCCCTTTACCCTGCAGACTGCTCCCCTTTACCCTGCAGACTGCTCCCCTTTACCCTGCAGACTGCTCCCCTTTACGCTGCAGACTGCTCCCCTTTACCCTGCAGACTGCTCCCCTTTACACACCGCTGCAGACTGCTCCCCTTTACCCTGCAGACTGCTCCCCTTTACCCTGCAGACTGCTCCCCTTTACCCTGCAGACTGCTCCCCTTTACCCTGCAGACTGCTCCCATTTACCCTGCAGACTGCTCCCCTTTGCCCTGCAGACTGCTCCCCTTTGCCCTGCAGACTGCTCCCCTTTGCCCTGCAGACTGCTCCCCTTTGCCCTGCAGACTGCTCCCCTTTACCCACCCCTGCAGACTGCTCCCCTTTGCCCTGCAGACTGCTCCCCTTTACCCTGCAGACTGCTCCCCTTTACCCTGCAGACTTCTCCCCTTTACCCTGCAGACTGCTCCCCTTTACCCTGCAGACTGCTCCCCTTTACCCTGCAGAGTGTTCCCCTTTACCCTGTAGAGTGCTCCCCTTTACGGTGCAGACTGCTCCCCTTTACCCTGCTGACTGCTCCCCTTTACGCTGCAGACTTCTCCCCTTTACCCTGCAGGCTGCTCCCCTTTACCCTGCTGACCGCTCCCCTTTACCCTGCAGACCGCTCCCCTTTACCCTGCAGACCGCTCCCTTTTACCCTGATGACCGCTCCCCTTTACCCTGATGACCGCTCCCCTTTACCCTGCAGGCTGCTCCCCTTTACCCTGCAGGCTGCTCCCCTTTACCCTGCAGACTGCTCCCCTTTACCCTGCAGACTGCTCCCCTTTACCCTGCAGGCTGCTCCCGTTTACCCTGCAGACTGCTCCCCTTTACCCTGCAGACTGCTCCCCTTTACCCTGCGGTGTGCTCCCCTTTACCATGCAGACTGCTCCCCTTTACCCTGCGGTGTGCTCCCCTTTACCCTGCAGACTGCTCCCCTTTACCCTGAGGAGTGCTCCCCTTTACCTTGCGGAGCGCTCCCCTTTACCCTGCAGACTGCACCCCTTTACCCTCAGACTGCTCCCCTTTACCCTGCAGACTGCTCCCCTTTACACTGCAGACTGCTCCCCTTTTCCCTGCAGACTGCTCCCCTTTTCCCTGCAGACTTCACCCGTTTACCCTGCAGACTGCTCCCCTTTACCCTGCAGACTGCTCCCCTTTTCCCTGCAGACTGCTCCCCTTTACCCTGCAGACTGCTCCCCTTTTCCCTGCAGACTGCTCCCCTTTTCCATGCAGACTGCTCCCCTTTTCCCTGCAGACTGCTCCCCTTTTCCCTGCAGACTGCTCCCCTTTTCCCTGCAGACTGCTCCCCTTTTCCCTGCAGACTTCTCCCCTTTTCCCTGCAGACTGCTCCCCTTTGCCCTGCAGACTGCTCCCCTTTGCCCTGCAGACTGCTCCCCTTTTCCCACCCCTGCAGACTGCTCCCCTTTACCCACCCTGCAGACTGCTCCCCTTTACCCTGCAGACTGCTCCCCTTTACCCTGCAGACTGCTCCCCTTTTCCCTGCAGACTGCGCCCCTTTACCCAGCCTGCAGACTGCTCCCCTTTACCCTGCAGACTGCTCCCCTTTGCCCTGCAGACTTCTCCCCCTTTACCCTGCAGACTGCTCCCCTTTACCCTGCAGACTGCTCCCCTTTACCCTGCAGACTTCTCCCCTTTACCCTGCAGACTTCTCCCCTTTACCCTGCAGACTTCTCCCCTTTACCCTGCAGACTTCTCCCCTTTACCCTGCAGACTTCTCCCCTTTACCCTGCAGACTGCTCCCTTTTACCCTGCAGCCTGCTCTCCTTTACCCTGCAGACTGCTCCCCTTTACACTGCAGACTGCTCCCCTTTGCCCTGCAGACTGCTCCCCTTTACCCTGCAGACTGCTCCCCTTTAACCTCCAGACTGCTCCCCATTACCCTCCAGACTGCTCCCCTTTACCCTGCAGACTCCTCCCCTTTACCCTGCAGACTTCTCCCCTTTATTCTGCAGACTGCTCCACTTTACCCTGCAGACTGCTCCCCTTTACCCTGCAGACTTCTCCCCTTTACCGTGCAGACTGCTCCCTTTTACCCTGCAGCCTGATCCCCTTTACCCTGCAGACTGCTCCCCTTTTCACTGCAGACTTCTCCCATTTACCCTGCAGTCTGTTCCCCTTTACCCTGCAGACTGCTCCCCTTTACCCTGCAGACTGCTCCCCTTTACCCTGCAGACTGCTCCCCTTTACCCTGTAGACTGCTCCCCTTTACCCTGCAGATGCCTCCCTTTGCCCTGCAGACGGCTCCCCTTTACCCTTCAGATTGCTCCCCTTTACCCTGCAGACCGCTCCACTTTACCCTGCAGACTGCTCCCTTTTACCCACCCCTGCAGACTGCTCCCCTTGACCCTGCAGACTGCTCCCCTTTACCCTGCAGACTGCTCCCCTTTACCCTGCAGACTGCTCCCCTTTACCCTGCAGACTGCTCCCCTTTACACTGCAGACTTCTCCCATTTACCCTGCAGTCTGTTCCCCTTTACCCTGCAGACTGCTCCCCTTTACCCTGCAGACTGCTCCCCTTTACCCTGCAGACTGCTCCCCTTTACCCTGTAGACTGCTCCCCTTTACCCTGCAGATGCCTCCCTTTGCCCTGCAGACGGCTCCCCTTTACCCTTCAGATTGCTCCCCTTTACCCTGTGGACTGCTCCCCTTTACCCTTTAGACTGCTCCCCTTTACCCTGCGGTGTGCTCCCCTTTACCATGCAGACTGCTCCCCTTTACCCTGCGGTGTGCTCCCCTTTACCCTGCAGACTGCTCCCCTTTACCCTGAGGAGTGCTCCCCTTTACCTTGCGGAGCGCTCCCCTTTACCCTGCAGACTGCACCCCTTTACCCTCAGACTGCTCCCCTTTACCCTGCAGACTGCTCCCCTTTACACTGCAGACTGCTCCCCTTTTCCCTGCAGACTGCTCCCCTTTTCCCTGCAGACTTCACCCGTTTACCCTGCAGACTGCTCCCCTTTACCCTGCAGACTGCTCCCCTTTTCCCTGCAGACTGCTCCCCTTTACCCTGCAGACTGCTCCCCTTTTCCCTGCAGACTGCTCCCCTTTTCCCTGCAGACTGCTCCCCTTTTCCATGCAGACTGCTCCCCTTTTCCCTGCAGACTGCTCCCCTTTTCCCTGCAGACTGCTCCCCTTTTCCCTGCAGACTGCTCCCCTTTTCCCTGCAGACTTCTCCCCTTTTCCCTGCAGACTGCTCCCCTTTGCCCTGCAGACTGCTCCCCTTTGCCCTGCAGACTGCTCCCCTTTTCCCACCCCTGCAGACTGCTCCCCTTTACCCACCCTGCAGACTGCTCCCCTTTACCCTGCAGACTGCTCCCCTTTACCCTGCAGACTGCTCCCCTTTTCCCTGCAGACTGCGCCCCTTTACCCAGCCTGCAGACTGCTCCCCTTTACCCTGCAGACTGCTCCCCTTTGCCCTGCAGACTTCTCCCCTTTACCCTGCAGACTGCTCCCCTTTACCCTGCAGACTGCTCCCCTTTACCCTGCAGACTTCTCCCCTTTACCCTGCAGACTTCTCCCCTTTACCCTGCAGACTTCTCCCCTTTACCCTGCAGACTTCTCCCCTTTACCCTGCAGACTGCTCCCTTTTACCCTGCAGCCTGCTCTCCTTTACCCTGCAGACTGCTCCCCTTTACACTGCAGACTGCTCCCCTTTGCCCTGCAGACTGCTCCCCTTTACCCTGCAGACTGCTCCCCTTTAACCTCCAGACTGCTCCCCATTACCCTCCAGACTGCTCCCCTTTACCCTGCAGACTCCTCCCCTTTACCCTGCAGACTTCTCCCCTTTATTCTGCAGACTGCTCCACTTTACCCTGCAGACTGCTCCCCTTTACCCTGCAGACTTCTCCCCTTTACCGTGCAGACTGCTCCCTTTTACCCTGCAGCCTGATCCCCTTTACCCTGCAGACTGCTCCCCTTTTCACTGCAGACTTCTCCCATTTACCCTGCAGTCTGTTCCCCTTTACCCTGCAGACTGCTCCCCTTTACCCTGCAGACTGCTCCCCTTTACCCTGCAGACTGCTCCCCTTTACCCTGTAGACTGCTCCCCTTTACCCTGCAGATGCCTCCCTTTGCCCTGCAGACGGCTCCCCTTTACCCTTCAGATTGCTCCCCTTTACCCTGCAGACCGCTCCACTTTACCCTGCAGACTGCTCCCTTTTACCCACCCCTGCAGACTGCTCCCCTTGACCCTGCAGACTGCTCCCCTTTACCCTGCAGACTGCTCCCCTTTACCCTGCAGACTGCTCCCCTTTACCCTGCAGACTGCTCCCCTTTACACTGCAGACTTCTCCCATTTACCCTGCAGTCTGTTCCCCTTTACCCTGCAGACTGCTCCCCTTTACCCTGCAGACTGCTCCCCTTTACCCTGCAGACTGCTCCCCTTTACCCTGTAGACTGCTCCCCTTTACCCTGCAGATGCCTCCCTTTGCCCTGCAGACGGCTCCCCTTTACCCTTCAGATTGCTCCCCTTTACCCTGTGGACTGCTCCCCTTTACCCTTTAGACTGCTCCCCTTTACCCTTTAGACTGCTCCCCTTTACCCTGCTGACTGCTCCCCTTTACCCTGTAGACTGCTCCCCATTACCCTGCAGATGCCTCCCTTTACCCTGCAGACTGCTCCCCTTTACCCTGCAGACTGCTCCCCTTCACCCTGCAGACCGCTCCACTTTTCCCATCCCTGCAGACTGCTCCCCTTTACCCTGCAGACCGCTCCACTTCACCCTGCAGACTGCTACCCTTTATCCACCCCTGCAGACTGCTCCCATTTACCCTGCAGACAGCTCCCCTTTACCCTGCAGACTGCTCCCCTTTACCCTGCAGACTGCTCCCCTTTACCCTGCAGACTGCTCCCCTTTACCCTGCAGACTGCTCCCCTTTACCCTGCGGAGTGCTCCCCTTTACCCTGGGGAGTGCTCCCCTTTACCCTGGGGAGTGCTCCCCTTTACCCTGCAGACTGCTCCCCTTTACCCTGCAGACTGCTCCCCTTTACCCTGCGGTGTGCTCCCCTTTACCCTGCACACTGCTCCCCTTTACCCTGCGGTGTGCTCCCCTTTACCCTGCAGACTGCTCCCCTTTACCCTGAGGAGTGCTCCCCTTTACCTTGCGGAGCGCTCCCCTTTACCCTGCAGACTGCACCCCTTTACCCTCAGACTGCTCCCCTTTACCCTGCAGACTGCTCCCCTTTACACTGCAGACTGCTCCCCTTTACCCTGCGGAGTGCTCCCCTTTACCCTGCAGACTGCACCCCTTTACCCTCAGACTGCTCCCCTTTACCCTGCAGACTGCTCCCCTTTACCCTGCAGACTGCTCCCCTTTACCCTGCAGACTGCTTCCCTTTACCCTGCTGACCGCTCCCCTTTACCCTGCAGACTGCTCCCCTTTTCCCTGCAGACTTCACCCCTTTACCCTGCAGACTGCTCCCCTTTACCCTGCAGACTGCTCCCCTTTTCCCTGCAGACTGCTCCCCTTTTCCCTGCAGACTGCTCCCCTTTACCCTGCAGACTGCTCCCCTTTTCCCTGCAGACTGCTCCCCTTTACCCTGCAGACTGCTCCCCTTTTCCCTGCAGACTGCTCCCCTTTACCCTGCAGACTGCTCCCCTTTACCCTGCAGACTGCTCCCCTTTACCCTACAGACTGCTCCCCTTTACCCTGCAGACTGCTCCCCTTTGCCCTGCGGACTGCACCCCTTTACCCTGCAGACTTCTCCCCTTTACCCTGCAGACTGCTCCCCTTTACCCTGCAGACTGCTCCCCTTTACCCTGCAGACTTCTCCCCTTTACCCTGCAGACTGCTCCCCTTTACCCTGCAGACTTCTCCCCTTTACCCTGCAGACTTCTCCCCTTTACCCTGCAGACTGCTCCCTTTTACCCTGCAGCCTGCTCTCCTTTACCCTGCAGCCTGCTCTCCTTTACCCTGCAGACTGCTCCCCTTTTCCTACCCCTGCAGACTGCTCCCCTTTACCCTGCAGACTGCTCCCCTTTTCCTACCCCAGCAGACTGCTCCCCTTTACACTGCAGACTGCACCCCTTTACCCTGCAGACTTCTCCCCTTTACCCTGCACACTGCTCCCCTTTACCCTGCGGTGTGCTCCCCTTTACCCTGCAGACTGCTCCCCTTTACCCTGAGGAGTGCTCCCCTTTACCTTGCGGAGCGCTCCCCTTTACCCTGCAGACTGCACCCCTTTACCCTCAGACTGCTCCCCTTTACCCTGCAGACTGCTCCCCTTTACACTGCAGACTGCTCCCCTTTACCCTGCGGAGTGCTCCCCTTTACCCTGCAGACTGCACCCCTTTACCCTCAGACTGCTCCCCTTTACCCTGCAGACTGCTCCCCTTTACCCTGCAGACTGCTCCCCTTTACCCTGCAGACTGCTCCCCTTTACCCTGCAGACTGCGTCCCTTTACCCTGCAGACTGCTCCCCTTTTCCCTGCAGACTGCTCCCCTTTTCCCTGCAGACTGCTCCCCTTTACCCTGCAGACTGCTCCCCTTTTCCCTGCAGACTGCTCCCCTTTACCCTGCAGACTGCTCCCCTTTTCCCTGCAGACTGCTCCCCTTTACCCTGCAGACTGCTCCCCTTTACCCTGCAGACTGCTCCCCTTTACCCTACAGACTGCTCCCCTTTACCCTGCAGACTGCTCCCCTTTGCCCTGCGGACTGCACCCCTTTACCCTGCAGACTTCTCCCCTTTACCCTGCAGACTGCTCCCCTTTACCCTGCAGACTGCTCCCCTTTACCCTGCAGACTTCTCCCCTTTACCCTGCAGACTGCTCCCCTTTACCCTGCAGACTTCTCCCCTTTACCCTGCAGACTTCTCCCCTTTACCCTGCAGACTGCTCCCTTTTACCCTGCAGCCTGCTCTCCTTTACCCTGCAGCCTGCTCTCCTTTACCCTGCAGACTGCTCCCCTTTTCCTACCCCTGCAGACTGCTCCCCTTTACCCTGCAGACTGCTCCCCTTTTCCTACCCCAGCAGACTGCTCCCCTTTACACTGCAGACTGCACCCCTTTACCCTGCAGACTTCTCCCCTTTACCCTGCACACTGCTCCCCTTTACCCTGCGGTGTGCTCCCCTTTACCCTGCAGACTGCTCCCCTTTACCCTGAGGAGTGCTCCCCTTTACCTTGCGGAGCGCTCCCCTTTACCCTGCAGACTGCACCCCTTTACCCTCAGACTGCTCCCCTTTACCCTGCAGACTGCTCCCCTTTACACTGCAGACTGCTCCCCTTTACCCTGCAGACTGCTCCCCTTTACCCTGCAGACTGCTCCCCTTTACCCTGCAGACTGCTCCCCTTTACCCTGCAGACTGCTCCCCTTTACCCTGCAGACTGCTTCCCTTTACCCTGCTGACCGCTCCCCTTTACCCTGCAGACCGCTCCCCTTTTCCCTGCAGACTTCACCCCTTTACCCTGCCGACTGCTCCCCTTTACCCTGCAGACTGCTCCCCTTTACCCTGCAGACTGCTCCCCTTTACCCTGCAGACTGCTCCCCTTTACCCTGCAGACTGCTCCCCTTTACCCTGCAGACTGCTCCCCTTTACCCTGCAGACTGCTCCCCCTTTCGATGCAGACTGCTCCCCTTTACACTGCAGACTTCTCCCATTTACCCTGCAGTCTGTTCCCCTTTACCCTGCAGACTGCTCCCCTTTACTCTGCGGACTGCTCCCCTTTACCCTGCAGACTGCTCCCCTTTACCCTGCAGACTGCTCCCCTTTACCCACCCCTGCAGACTGCTCCCCTTTACCCTGCAGACTGCTCCCCTTTACCCTGCAGACTGCTCCACTTTACCCTGCAGACTGCTCCCCTTTACCCTGCAGACTGCTCCCCTTTACCCTGCAGACTGCTCCCCTTTACCCTGCAGACTGCTCCCCTTTACTCTGCAGACTTCTCCCCTTTACCCTGCAGACTGCTCCCCTTTACCCTGCAGACTTCTCCCCTTTACCCTGCAGACTGCTCCCCTTTACTCTGCAGACTTCTCCCCTTTACCCTGCAGACTTCTCCCCTTTACTCTGCAGACTTCTCCCCTTTACCCTGCAGACTGCTCCCCTTTACCCTGCAGACTGCTCCCCTTTACGCTGCAGACTGCTCCCCTTTACCCTGCAGACTGCTCCCCTTTACCCTACAGACTGCTCCCCTTTACCCTACAGACTGCTCCCCTTTACCCTACAGACTGCTCCCCTTTCCCCTGCAGACTGCTCCCCTTTCCCCTGCAGACTGCTCCCCTTTCCCCTGCAGACTGCTCCCCTTTACCCTACAGACTGCTCCCCTTTACCCTACAGACTGCTCCCCTTTTTCCACCCCTGCAGACTGCTCCCCTTTACCCTGCAGACTGCTTCCCTTTACTCTGCAGACTGTTCCCCTTTTCCCTACAGACTGCTCTCCTTTTTCCACCCCTGCAGACTGTTCCCCTTTACCCTGCAGGCTGCTCCCCTATACCCTGCAGACTGCTCCCCTTTACCCTGCAGACTGCTCCCCTTTACCCTGCAGACTGCTCCCCTTTTCCCATCCCTGCAGACTGCTCCCCTTTACCCTGCAGACTGTTCCCCTTTACCCTGCAGACTGTTCCCCTTTACCCTGCAGACTGCTCCCCTTTACCCTGCAGACTGCTCCCCTTTACCCTGCAGACTGCTCCCCTTTACCCTGCAGACTGCTCCCCTTTACCCTGCAGACTGCTCCCCTTTACCCTGCAGACTGCTCCCCTTTACGCTGCAGACTGCTCCCCTTTACCCTGCAGACTGCTCCCCTTTACACACCGCTGCAGACTGCTCCCCTTTACCCTGCAGACTGCTCCCCTTTACCCTGCAGAATGCTCCCCTTTACCCTGCAGACTGCTCCCCTTTACCCTGCAGACTGCTCCCATTTACCCTGCAGACTGCTCCCCTTTGCCCTGCAGACTGCTCCCCTTTGCCCTGCAGACTGCTCCCCTTTGCCCTGCAGACTGCTCCCCTTTGCCCTGCAGACTGCTCCCCTTTACCCACCCCTGCAGACTGCTCCCCTTTGCCCTGCAGACTGCTCCCCTTTACCCTGCAGACTGCTCCCCTTTACCCTGCAGACTTCTCCCCTTTACCCTGCAGACTGCTCCCCTTTACCCTGCAGACTGCTCCCCTTTACCCTGCAGAGTGTTCCCCTTTACCCTGTAGAGTGCTCCCCTTTACGGTGCAGACTGCTCCCCTTTACCCTGCTGACTGCTCCCCTTTACGCTGCAGACTTCTCCCCTTTACCCTGCAGGCTGCTCCCCTTTACCCTGCTGACCGCTCCCCTTTACCCTGCAGACCGCTCCCCTTTACCCTGCAGACCGCTCCCTTTTACCCTGATGACCGCTCCCCTTTACCCTGATGACCGCTCCCCTTTACCCTGCAGGCTGCTCCCCTTTACCCTGCAGGCTGCTCCCCTTTACCCTGCAGACTGCTCCCCTTTACCCTGCAGACTGCTCCCCTTTACCCTGCAGGCTGCTCCCGTTTACCCTGCAGACTGCTCCCCTTTACCCTGCAGACTGCTCCCCTTTACCCTGCGGTGTGCTCCCCTTTACCATGCAGACTGCTCCCCTTTACCCTGCGGTGTGCTCCCCTTTACCCTGCAGACTGCTCCCCTTTACCCTGAGGAGTGCTCCCCTTTACCTTGCGGAGCGCTCCCCTTTACCCTGCAGACTGCACCCCTTTACCCTCAGACTGCTCCCCTTTACCCTGCAGACTGCTCCCCTTTACACTGCAGACTGCTCCCCTTTTCCCTGCAGACTGCTCCCCTTTTCCCTGCAGACTTCACCCGTTTACCCTGCAGACTGCTCCCCTTTACCCTGCAGACTGCTCCCCTTTTCCCTGCAGACTGCTCCCCTTTACCCTGCAGACTGCTCCCCTTTTCCCTGCAGACTGCTCCCCTTTTCCATGCAGACTGCTCCCCTTTTCCCTGCAGACTGCTCCCCTTTTCCCTGCAGACTGCTCCCCTTTTCCCTGCAGACTGCTCCCCTTTTCCCTGCAGACTTCTCCCCTTTTCCCTGCAGACTGCTCCCCTTTGCCCTGCAGACTGCTCCCCTTTGCCCTGCAGACTGCTCCCCTTTTCCCACCCCTGCAGACTGCTCCCCTTTACCCACCCTGCAGACTGCTCCCCTTTACCCTGCAGACTGCTCCCCTTTACCCTGCAGACTGCTCCCCTTTTCCCTGCAGACTGCGCCCCTTTACCCAGCCTGCAGACTGCTCCCCTTTACCCTGCAGACTGCTCCCCTTTGCCCTGCAGACTTCTCCCCTTTACCCTGCAGACTGCTCCCCTTTACCCTGCAGACTGCTCCCCTTTACCCTGCAGACTTCTCCCCTTTACCCTGCAGACTTCTCCCCTTTACCCTGCAGACTTCTCCCCTTTACCCTGCAGACTTCTCCCCTTTACCCTGCAGACTTCTCCCCTTTACCCTGCAGACTGCTCCCTTTTACCCTGCAGCCTGCTCTCCTTTACCCTGCAGACTGCTCCCCTTTACACTGCAGACTGCTCCCCTTTGCCCTGCAGACTGCTCCCCTTTACCCTGCAGACTGCTCCCCTTTAACCTCCAGACTGCTCCCCATTACCCTCCAGACTGCTCCCCTTTACCCTGCAGACTCCTCCCCTTTACCCTGCAGACTTCTCCCCTTTATTCTGCAGACTGCTCCACTTTACCCTGCAGACTGCTCCCCTTTACCCTGCAGACTTCTCCCCTTTACCGTGCAGACTGCTCCCTTTTACCCTGCAGCCTGATCCCCTTTACCCTGCAGACTGCTCCCCTTTTCACTGCAGACTTCTCCCATTTACCCTGCAGTCTGTTCCCCTTTACCCTGCAGACTGCTCCCCTTTACCCTGCAGACTGCTCCCCTTTACCCTGCAGACTGCTCCCCTTTACCCTGTAGACTGCTCCCCTTTACCCTGCAGATGCCTCCCTTTGCCCTGCAGACGGCTCCCCTTTACCCTTCAGATTGCTCCCCTTTACCCTGCAGACCGCTCCACTTTACCCTGCAGACTGCTCCCTTTTACCCACCCCTGCAGACTGCTCCCCTTGACCCTGCAGACTGCTCCCCTTTACCCTGCAGACTGCTCCCCTTTACCCTGCAGACTGCTCCCCTTTACCCTGCAGACTGCTCCCCTTTACACTGCAGACTTCTCCCATTTACCCTGCAGTCTGTTCCCCTTTACCCTGCAGACTGCTCCCCTTTACCCTGCAGACTGCTCCCCTTTACCCTGCAGACTGCTCCCCTTTACCCTGTAGACTGCTCCCCTTTACCCTGCAGATGCCTCCCTTTGCCCTGCAGACGGCTCCCCTTTACCCTTCAGATTGCTCCCCTTTACCCTGTGGACTGCTCCCCTTTACCCTTTAGACTGCTCCCCTTTACCCTGCGGTGTGCTCCCCTTTACCATGCAGACTGCTCCCCTTTACCCTGCGGTGTGCTCCCCTTTACCCTGCAGACTGCTCCCCTTTACCCTGAGGAGTGCTCCCCTTTACCTTGCGGAGCGCTCCCCTTTACCCTGCAGACTGCACCCCTTTACCCTCAGACTGCTCCCCTTTACCCTGCAGACTGCTCCCCTTTACACTGCAGACTGCTCCCCTTTTCCCTGCAGACTGCTCCCCTTTTCCCTGCAGACTTCACCCGTTTACCCTGCAGACTGCTCCCCTTTACCCTGCAGACTGCTCCCCTTTTCCCTGCAGACTGCTCCCCTTTACCCTGCAGACTGCTCCCCTTTTCCCTGCAGACTGCTCCCCTTTTCCATGCAGACTGCTCCCCTTTTCCCTGCAGACTGCTCCCCTTTTCCCTGCAGACTGCTCCCCTTTTCCCTGCAGACTGCTCCCCTTTTCCCTGCAGACTTCTCCCCTTTTCCCTGCAGACTGCTCCCCTTTGCCCTGCAGACTGCTCCCCTTTGCCCTGCAGACTGCTCCCCTTTTCCCACCCCTGCAGACTGCTCCCCTTTACCCACCCTGCAGACTGCTCCCCTTTACCCTGCAGACTGCTCCCCTTTACCCTGCAGACTGCTCCCCTTTTCCCTGCAGACTGCGCCCCTTTACCCAGCCTGCAGACTGCTCCCCTTTACCCTGCAGACTGCTCCCCTTTGCCCTGCAGACTTCTCCCCTTTACCCTGCAGACTGCTCCCCTTTACCCTGCAGACTGCTCCCCTTTACCCTGCAGACTTCTCCCCTTTACCCTGCAGACTTCTCCCCTTTACCCTGCAGACTTCTCCCCTTTACCCTGCAGACTTCTCCCCTTTACCCTGCAGACTTCTCCCCTTTACCCTGCAGACTGCTCCCTTTTACCCTGCAGCCTGCTCTCCTTTACCCTGCAGACTGCTCCCCTTTACACTGCAGACTGCTCCCCTTTGCCCTGCAGACTGCTCCCCTTTACCCTGCAGACTGCTCCCCTTTAACCTCCAGACTGCTCCCCATTACCCTCCAGACTGCTCCCCTTTACCCTGCAGACTCCTCCCCTTTACCCTGCAGACTTCTCCCCTTTATTCTGCAGACTGCTCCACTTTACCCTGCAGACTGCTCCCCTTTACCCTGCAGACTTCTCCCCTTTACCGTGCAGACTGCTCCCTTTTACCCTGCAGCCTGATCCCCTTTACCCTGCAGACTGCTCCCCTTTTCACTGCAGACTTCTCCCATTTACCCTGCAGTCTGTTCCCCTTTACCCTGCAGACTGCTCCCCTTTACCCTGCAGACTGCTCCCCTTTACCCTGCAGACTGCTCCCCTTTACCCTGCAGACTGCTCCCCTTTACCCTGTAGACTGCTCCCCTTTACCCTGCAGATGCCTCCCTTTGCCCTGCAGACGGCTCCCCTTTACCCTTCAGATTGCTCCCCTTTACCCTGCAGACCGCTCCACTTTACCCTGCAGACTGCTCCCTTTTACCCACCCCTGCAGACTGCTCCCCTTGACCCTGCAGACTGCTCCCCTTTACCCTGCAGACTGCTCCCCTTTACCCTGCAGACTGCTCCCCTTTACCCTGCAGACTGCTCCCCTTTACACTGCAGACTTCTCCCATTTACCCTGCAGTCTGTTCCCCTTTACCCTGCAGACTGCTCCCCTTTACCCTGCAGACTGCTCCCCTTTACCCTGCAGACTGCTCCCCTTTACCCTGTAGACTGCTCCCCTTTACCCTGCAGATGCCTCCCTTTGCCCTGCAGACGGCTCCCCTTTACCCTTCAGATTGCTCCCCTTTACCCTGTGGACTGCTCCCCTTTACCCTTTAGACTGCTCCCCTTTACCCTTTAGACTGCTCCCCTTTACCCTGCTGACTGCTCCCCTTTACCCTGTAGACTGCTCCCCATTACCCTGCAGATGCCTCCCTTTACCCTGCAGACTGCTCCCCTTTACCCTGCAGACTGCTCCCCTTCACCCTGCAGACCGCTCCACTTTTCCCATCCCTGCAGACTGCTCCCCTTTACCCTGCAGACCGCTCCACTTCACCCTGCAGACTGCTACCCTTTATCCACCCCTGCAGACTGCTCCCATTTACCCTGCAGACAGCTCCCCTTTACCCTGCAGACTGCTCCCCTTTACCCTGCAGACTGCTCCCCTTTACCCTGCAGACTGCTCCCCTTTACCCTGCAGACTGCTCCCCTTTACCCTGCGGAGTGCTCCCCTTTACCCTGGGGAGTGCTCCCCTTTACCCTGGGGAGTGCTCCCCTTTACCCTGCAGACTGCTCCCCTTTACCCTGCAGACTGCTCCCCTTTACCCTGCGGTGTGCTCCCCTTTACCCTGCACACTGCTCCCCTTTACCCTGCGGTGTGCTCCCCTTTACCCTGCAGACTGCTCCCCTTTACCCTGAGGAGTGCTCCCCTTTACCTTGCGGAGCGCTCCCCTTTACCCTGCAGACTGCACCCCTTTACCCTCAGACTGCTCCCCTTTACCCTGCAGACTGCTCCCCTTTACACTGCAGACTGCTCCCCTTTACCCTGCGGAGTGCTCCCCTTTACCCTGCAGACTGCACCCCTTTACCCTCAGACTGCTCCCCTTTACCCTGCAGACTGCTCCCCTTTACCCTGCAGACTGCTCCCCTTTACCCTGCAGACTGCTTCCCTTTACCCTGCTGACCGCTCCCCTTTACCCTGCAGACTGCTCCCCTTTTCCCTGCAGACTTCACCCCTTTACCCTGCAGACTGCTCCCCTTTACCCTGCAGACTGCTCCCCTTTTCCCTGCAGACTGCTCCCCTTTTCCCTGCAGACTGCTCCCCTTTACCCTGCAGACTGCTCCCCTTTTCCCTGCAGACTGCTCCCCTTTACCCTGCAGACTGCTCCCCTTTTCCCTGCAGACTGCTCCCCTTTACCCTGCAGACTGCTCCCCTTTACCCTGCAGACTGCTCCCCTTTACCCTACAGACTGCTCCCCTTTACCCTGCAGACTGCTCCCCTTTGCCCTGCGGACTGCACCCCTTTACCCTGCAGACTTCTCCCCTTTACCCTGCAGACTGCTCCCCTTTACCCTGCAGACTGCTCCCCTTTACCCTGCAGACTTCTCCCCTTTACCCTGCAGACTGCTCCCCTTTACCCTGCAGACTTCTCCCCTTTACCCTGCAGACTTCTCCCCTTTACCCTGCAGACTGCTCCCTTTTACCCTGCAGCCTGCTCTCCTTTACCCTGCAGCCTGCTCTCCTTTACCCTGCAGACTGCTCCCCTTTTCCTACCCCTGCAGACTGCTCCCCTTTACCCTGCAGACTGCTCCCCTTTTCCTACCCCAGCAGACTGCTCCCCTTTACACTGCAGACTGCACCCCTTTACCCTGCAGACTTCTCCCCTTTACCCTGCACACTGCTCCCCTTTACCCTGCGGTGTGCTCCCCTTTACCCTGCAGACTGCTCCCCTTTACCCTGAGGAGTGCTCCCCTTTACCTTGCGGAGCGCTCCCCTTTACCCTGCAGACTGCACCCCTTTACCCTCAGACTGCTCCCCTTTACCCTGCAGACTGCTCCCCTTTACACTGCAGACTGCTCCCCTTTACCCTGCAGACTGCTCCCCTTTACCCTGCAGACTGCTCCCCTTTACCCTGCAGACTGCTCCCCTTTACCCTGCAGACTGCTCCCCTTTACCCTGCAGACTGCTTCCCTTTACCCTGCTGACCGCTCCCCTTTACCCTGCAGACCGCTCCCCTTTTCCCTGCAGACTTCACCCCTTTACCCTGCAGACTGCTCCCCTTTTCCCTGCAGACTGCTCCCCTTTTCCCTGCAGACTGCTCCCCTTTTCCCTGCAGACTGCTCTCCTTTTCCCTGCAGACTGCTCCCCTTTTCCCTGCAGACTGCTCCCCTTTACCCTGCAGACTGCTCCCCTTTTCCCTGCAGACTGCTCCCCTTTACCCTGCAGACTGCTCCCCTTTTCCCTGCAGACTGCTCCCCTTTACCCTGCAGACTGCTCCCCTTTTCCCTGCAGACTGCTCCCCTTTACCCTGCAGACAGCTCCCCTTTACCCTGCAGACTGCTCCCCTTTGCCCTGCAGACTGCACCCCTTTACCCTGCAGACTTCTCCCCTTTACCCTGCAGACTGCTCCCCTTTACCCTGCAGACTGCTCCCCTTTACCCTGCAGACTTCTCCCCTTTACCCTGCAGACTGCTCCCCTTTACCCTGCAGACTTCTCCCCTTTACCCTGCAGACTTCTCCCCTTTACCCTGCAGACTGCTCCCTTTTACCCTGCAGCCTGCTCTCCTTTACCCTGCAGCCTGCTCTCCTTTACCCTGCAGACTGCTCCCCTTTTCCTACCCCTGCAGACTGCTCCCCTTTACCCTGCAGACTGCTCCCCTTTACCCTGCAGACTGCTCCCTTTTACCCTGCAGCCTGCTGCCCTATACCCTTCAGTCCGCTACCCTTCACCCTGCAGCCTGCTCCCCTTTTCCCATCCCTGCAGACTGCTCCCCTTTACCCTGCAGACCGCTCCACTTTACCCTGCAGACTGCTCCCTTTTACCCTCCCTTGCAGACTGCTACCCTTTACCCACCCCTGCAGACTGCTCCCCTTTAACCTGCAGACTGCTCCTCTTTACCCTGCGGACTGCTCCCCTATTCCCGCTGACTGATCCCCTTTTCCCTTCTGGCTGCTCCCCTTTTCCCTGCAGACTGCTCCCCTTTACCCTGCAGACTGCTCCCCTTTACCCTGCAGACTGCTCCCCTTTACCCTGCAGACTGCTCCCCTTTACCCTGCAGGCTCATCCCCTTTACCCTGCAGGCTGATCCCCTTTACCCTGCAGGCTCATCCCCTTTACCCTGCAGACTGCTCCCCTTTACCCTGCAGGCTCATCCCCTTTACCCTGCAGACTGCTCCCCTTTACCCTGCAGCCTCATCCCCTTTACCCTGCAGGCTGATCCCCTTTACCCTGCAGACTGCTCCCCTTTACCCTGCAGACTTCTCCCCTTTACCCTGCAGACTTCTCCCCTTTACCCTGCAGACTTCTCCCCTTTACCCTGCAGACTTCTCCCCTTTACCCTGCAGACTTCTCCCCTTTACCCTGCAGACTTCTCCCCTTTACCCTGCAGACTTCTCCCCTTTACCCTGCAGACTTCTCCCCTTTACCCTGCAGACTTCTCCCCTTTACCCTGCAGACTTCTCCCCTTTACCCTGCAGACTTCTCCCCTTTACCCTGCAGACTTCTCCCCTTTACCATGCAGGCTTCTCCCCTTTACCCACGCCTGCAGACTGCTCCCCTTTACCCTGCAGACTGCTCCCCCTTTCGATGCAGACTGCTCCCCTTTACCCTGCCGACTGCTCCCCTTTACCCTGCCGACTGCTCCCCTTTACCCTGCAGACTGCTCCCCTTTACCCTGCAGACTGCTCCCCTTTACCCTGCAGACTGCTCCCCTTTACCCTGCAGACTGCTCCCCTTTACCCTGCAGACTGCTCCCCTTTACCCTGCAGACTGCTCCCCCTTTCGATGCAGACTGCTCCCCTTTACACTGCAGACTTCTCCCATTTACCCTGCAGACTGCTCCCCTTTAACCTGCAGACTGCTCCCCTTTACCCACCCCTGCAGACTGCTCCCCTTTACCCTGCAGACTGCTCCCCTTTACCCTGCAGACTGCTCCCCTTTACCCTGCAGACTGCTCCCCTTTACCCTGCAGACTGCTCCCCTTTACCCTGCAGACTGCTCCCCTTTACTCTGCAGACTTCTCCCCTTTACCCTGCAGACTGCTCCCCTTTACCCTGCAGACTTCTCCCCTTTACCCTGCAGACTGCTCCCCTTTACTCTGCAGACTTCTCCCCTTTACCCTGCAGACTTCTCCCCTTTACTCTGCAGACTTCTCCCCTTTACCCTGCAGACTGCTCCCCTTTACCCTGCAGACTGCTCCCCTTTACGCTGCTGACTGCTCCCCTTTACTCTGCAGACTGCTCCCCTTTACCCTGCAGACTGCTCCCCTTTACCCTACAGACTGCTCCCCTTTACCCTACAGACTGCTCCCCTTTACCCTACAGACTGCTCCCCTTTCCCCTGCAGACTGCTCCCCTTTACCCTGCAGACTGCTCCCCTTTACCCTGCAGACTGCTCCCCTTTACCCTACAGACTGCTCCCCTTTACCCTACAGACTGCTCCCCTTTACCCTACAGACTGCTCCCCTTTTTCCACCCCTGCAGACTGCTCCCCTTTACCCTGCAGACTGCTTCCCTTTACTCTGCAGACTGTTCCCCTTTTCCCTACAGACTGCTCCCCTTTTTCCACCCCTGCAGACTGCTCCCCTTTACCCTGCAGGCTGCTCCCCTTTACCCTGCAGACTGCTCCCCTTTACCCTGCAGACTGCTCCCCTTTACCCTGCAGACTGCTCCCCTTTTCCCATCCCTGCAGACTGCTCCCCTTTACCCTGCAGACTGTTCCCCTTTACCCTGCAGACTGTTCCCCTTTACCCTGCAGACTGCTCCCCTTTACCCTGCAGACTGCTCCCCTTTACCCTGCAGACTGCTCCCCTTTACCCTGCAGACTGCTCCCCTTTACCCTGCAGACTGCTCCCCTTTACGCTGCAGACTGCTCCCCTTTACTCTGCAGACTGCTCCCCTTTACCCTGCAGACTGCTCCCCTTTACCCTACAGACTGCTCCCCTTTACCCTACAGACTGCTCCCCTTTACCCTACAGACTGCTCCCCTTTCCCCTCCAGACTGCTCCCCTTTCCCCTGCAGACTGCTCCCCTTTCCCCTGCAGACTGCTCCCCTTTATCCTACAGACTGCTCCCCTTTACCCTACAGACTGCTCCCCTTTACCCTACAGACTGCTCCCCTTTTTCCACCCCTGCAGACTGCTCCCCTTTACCCTGCAGACTGCTTCCCTTTACTCTGCAGACTGTTCCCCTTTTCCCTACAGACTGCTCCCCTTTTTCCACCCCGGCAGACTGCTCCCCTTTACCCTGCAGGCTGCTCCCCTATACCCTGCAGACTGCTCCCCTTTACCCTGCAGACTGCTCCCCTTTACCCTGCAGACTGCTCCCCTTTTCCCATCCCTGCAGACTGCTCCCCTTTACCCTGCAGACTGTTCCCCTTTACCCTGCAGACTGTTCCCCTTTACCCTGCAGACTGCTCCCCTTTACCCTGCAGACTGCTCCCCTTTACCCTGCAGACTGCTCCCCTTTACCCTGCAGACTGCTCCCCTTTACCCTGCAGACTGTTCCCCTTTACCCTGCAGACTGTTCCCCTTTACCCTGCAGACTGCTCCCCTTTACCCTGCAGACTGCTCCCCTTTACCCTGCAGACTGCTGCCCTTTACCCTGCAGACTGCTCCCCTTTACCCTGCAGACTGCTGCCCTTTACCCTGCAGACTGCTGCCCTTTACCCTGCAGACTGCTCCCCTTTACCCTGCTGACTGCTCCCCTTTACCCTGCAGACTGCTCCCCTTTGCCCTGCAGACTGCTCCCCTTTGCCCTGCAGACTGCTCCCCTTTACCCACCCCTGCAGACTGCTCCCCTTTGCCCTGCAGACTGCTCCCCTTTACCCTGCAGACTGCTCCCCTTTACCCTGCAGACTGCTCCCCTTTACCCTGCAGACTGCTCCCCTTTACCCTGCAGACTGCTCCCCTTTACCCTGCAGAGTGTTCCCCTTTACCCTGTAGAGTGCTCCCCTTTACGGTGCAGACTGCTCCCCTTTACCCTGCTGACTGCTCCCCTTTACGCTGCAGACTTCTCCCCTTTACCCTGCAGGCTGCTCCCCTTTACCCTGCTGACCGCTCCCCTTTACCCTGTAGACTGCTCCCCTTTACCCTGCTGACCGCTCCCCTTTACCCTGCAGACCGCTCCCCTTTACCCTGCAGACTGCTCCCCTTTACCCTGCAGACTGCTCCCCTTTACCCTGCAGACTGCTCCCCTTTACCCTGCAGGCTGCTCCCCTATACCCTGCAGACTGCTCCCCTTTACCCACCCCTGCGGACTGCTGCCCTTTACACACCCCTGCAGACTGCTGCCCTTTACACACCCCTGCGGACTGCTCCCCTTTACCCACCGCTGCAGACTGCTCCCCTTTACCCTGCAGGCTGCTCCCCTTTACCCTGCAGGCTGCTCCCCTTTACCCTGCAGACTGCTCCCCTTTACCCTGCAGACTGCTCCCCTTTACCCTGCAGACTGCTCCCCTTTACCCTGCGGAGTGCTCCCCTTTGCGGTGCAGACTGCTCCCCTTTACCCTGCGGACTTCTCCCCTTTACCCTGCAGGCTGCTCCCCTTTACCCTGCAGACTGCTCCCCTTTACCCTTCAGAGTGCTCCCCTTTACGGTGCAGACCGCTCCCCTTTACCCTGCAGACTGCTCCCCGTTACCCACCCCTGCAGACTGCTCCCCTTTACCCTGCAGACTGCTCCCCTTTACCCTGCTGACTGCTCCCCTTTACCCTGCGGACTGCTCCCCTTTACCCTGCAGACTGCTCCCCTTTACCCTGCAGACTGCTCCCCTTTACCCTGCAGACTGCTCCCCTTTACCCTGCAGACTGCTCCCCTTTACCCTGCAGACTGCTCCCCTTTACCCTGCAGACTGCTCCCCTTTACCCTGCAGACTGCTCCCCTTTACCCTGTAGACTGCCCCCCTTTACCCTGCTGACCGCTCCCCTTTACCCTGTAGACTGCTCCCCTTTACCCTGCTGACCGCTCCCCTTTACCCTGCAGACTGCTCCCCTTTACCCTGTCGACTGCTCCCCTTTACCCTGCAGACTGCTCCCCTTTACCCTGCTGACCGCTCCCTTTTACCCTGATGACCGCTCCCCTTTACCCTGCAGACTGCTCCCCTTTACCCTGCAGGCTGCTCCCCTTTCCCCTGCAGACTGCTCCCCTTTACACACCCCTGCGGACTGCTCCCCTTTACCCACCCCTGCGGACTGCTCCCCTTTACCCACCCCTGCAGACTGCTGCCCTTTACACACCCCTGCAGACTGCTGCCCTTTACACACCCCTGCGGACTGCTCCCCTTTACCCACCCCTGCAGACTGCTCCCCTTTACCCTGCAGGCTGCTCCCCTTTACCCTGCAGGCTGCTCCCCTTTACCCTGTAGACTGCTCCCCTTTACCCTGCAGACTGCTTCCCGTTACCCACCCCTGCAGACTGCTCCCCTTTACCCTGCAGACTGCTCCCCTTTACCCTGCCGACTGCTCCCCTTTACCCTGCAGACTGCTCCCCTTTACCCTGCAGACTGCTCCCCTTTACCCTGCAGACTGCTCCCCTTTACCCTGCAGACTGCTCCTCTTTACCCTGCAGACTGCTCCCCTTTACCCTGCAGACTGCTCCCCTTTACCCTGCAGACTGCTCCCCCTTTCGATGCAGACTGCTCCCCTTTACACTGCAGACTTCTCCCATTTACCCTGCAGACTGCTCCCCTTTACCCTGCAGACTGCTCCCCTTTACCCACCCCTGCAGACTGCTCCCCTTTACCCTGCAGACTGCTCCCCTTTACCCTGCAGACTGCTCCCCTTTACCCTGCAGACTGCTCCCCTTTACCCTGCAGACTGCTCCCCTTTACCCTGCAGACTGCTCCCCTTTACCCTGCAGACTGCTCCCCTTTACTCTGCAGACTTCTCCCCTTTACCCTGCAGACTGCTCCCCTTTACCCTGCAGACTTCTCCCCTTTACCCTGCAGACTGCTCCCCTTTACTCTGCAGACTTCTCCCCTTTACCCTGCAGACTTCTCCCCTTTACTCTGCAGACTTCTCCCCTTTACCCTGCAGACTGCTCCCCTTTACCCTGCAGACTGCTCCCCTTTACGCTGCAGACTGCTCCCCTTTACTCTGCAGACTGCTCCCCTTTACCCTGCAGACTGCTCCCCTTTACCCTGCAGACTGCTCCCCTTTACCCTACAGACTGCTCCCCTTTACCCTACAGACTGCTCCCCTTTCCCCTGCAGACTGCTCCCCTTTACCCTGCAGACTGCTCCCCTTTACCCTGCAGACTGCTCCCCTTTACCCTGCAGACTGCTCCCCTTTACCCTACAGACTGCTCCCCTTTACCCTACAGACTGCTCCCCTTTACCCTACAGACTGCTCCCCTTTTTCCACCCCTGCAGACTGCTCCCCTTTACCCTGCAGACTGCTTCCCTTTACTCTGCAGACTGTTCCCCTTTTCCCTACAGACTGCTCCCCTTTTTCCACCCCTGCAGACTGCTCCCCTTTACCCTGCAGGCTGCTCCCCTATACCCTGCAGACTGCTCCCCTTTAGCCTGCAGACTGCTCCCCTTTACCCTGCAGACTGCTCCCCTTTTCCCATCCCTGCAGACTGCTCCCCTTTACCCTGCAGACTGTTCCCCTTTACCCTGCAGACTGTTCCCCTTTACCCTGCAGACTGCTCCCCTTTACCCTGCAGACTGCTCCCCTTTACCCTGCAGACTGCTCCCCTTTACCCTGCAGACTGCTCCCCTTTACCCTGCAGACTGCTCCCCTTTACGCTGCAGACTGCTCCCCTTTACTCTGCAGACTGCTCCCCTTTACCCTGCAGACTGCTCCCCTTTACCCTACAGACTGCTCCCCTTTACCCTACAGACTGCTCCCCTTTACCCTACAGACTGCTCCCCTTTCCCCTGCAGACTGCTCCCCTTTCCCCTGCAGACTGCTCCCCTTTCCCCTGCAGACTGCTCCCCTTTATCCTACAGACTGCTCCCCTTTACCCTACAGACTGCTCCCCTTTACCCTACAGACTGCTCCCCTTTTTCCACCCCTGCAGACTGCTCCCCTTTACCCTGCAGACTGCTTCCCTTTACTCTGCAGACTGTTCCCCTTTTCCCTACAGACTGCTCCCCTTTTTCCACCCCTGCAGACTGCTCCCCTTTACCCTGCAGGCTGCTCCCCTATACCCTGCAGACTGCTCCCCTTTACCCTGCAGACTGCTCCCCTTTACCCTGCAGACTGCTCCCCTTTTCCCATCCCTGCAGACTGCTCCCCTTTACCCTGCAGACTGTTCCCCTTTACCCTGCAGACTGTTCCCCTTTACCCTGCAGACTGCTCCCCTTTACCCTGCAGACTGCTCCCCTTTACCCTGCAGACTGCTCCCCTTTACCCTGCAGACTGCTCCCCTTTACCCTGCAGACTGTTCCCCTTTACCCTGCAGACTGTTCCCCTTTACCCTGCAGACTGCTCCCCTTTACCCTGCAGACTGCTGCCCTTTACCCTGCAGACTGCTGCCCTTTACCCTGCAGACTGCTCCCCTTTACCCTGCAGACTGCTGCCCTTTACCCTGCAGACTGCTGCCCTTTACCCTGCAGACTGCTCCCCTTTACCCTGCTGACTGCTCCCCTTTACCCTGCAGACTGCTCCCCTTTACACACCGCTGCAGACTGCTCCCCTTTACCCTGCAGACTGCTCCCCTTTACCCTGCAGACTGCTCCCCTTTACCCTGCAGACTGCTCCCCTTTACCCTGCAGACTGCTCCCATTTCCCCTGCAGACTGCTCCCCTTTGCCCTGCAGACTGCTCCCCTTTGCCCTGCAGACTGCTCCCCTTTACCCACCCCTGCAGACTGCTCCCCTTTGCCCTGCAGACTGCTCCCCTTTACCCTGCAGACTGCTCCCCTTTACCCTGCAGACTGCTCCCCTTTACCCTGCAGACTGCTCCCCTTTACCCTGCAGAGTGTTCCCCTTTACCCTGTAGAGTGCTCCCCTTTACGGTGCATACTGCTCCCCTTTACCCTGCTGACTGCTCCCCTTTACGCTGCAGACTTCTCCCCTTTACCCTGCAGGCTGCTCCCCTTTACCCTGTAGACTGCTCCCCTTTACCCTGTAGACTGCTCCCCTTTACCCTGCTGACCGCTCCCCTTTACCCTGCAGACCGCTCCCCTTTACCCTGCAGACTGCTCCCCTTTACCCTGCAGACTGCTCCCCTTTACCCTGCAGACTGCTCCCCTTTACCCTGCAGGCTGCTCCCCTATACCCTGCAGACTGCTCCACTTTACCCACCCCTGCGGACTGCTCCCCTTTACCCACCCCTGCAGACTGCTGCCCTTTACACACCCCTGCAGACTGCTGCCCTTTACACACCCCTGCGGACTGCTCCCCTTTACCCACCGCTGCAGACTGCTCCCCTTTACCCTGCAGGCTGCTCCCCTTTACCCTGCAGGCTGCTCCCCTTTACCCTGCAGACTGCTCCCCTTTACCCTGCAGACTGCTCCCCTTTACCCTGCAGACTGCTCCCCTTTACCCTGCGGAGTGCTCCCCTTTGCGGTGCAGACTGCTCCCCTTTACCCTGCGGACTTCTCCCCTTTACCCTGCAGGCTGCTCCCCTTTACCCTGCAGACTGCTCCCCTTTACCCTTCAGAGTGCTCCCCTTTACGGTGCAGACCGCTCCCCTTTACCCTGCAGACTGCTCCCCGTTACCCACCCCTGCAGACTGCTCCCCTTTACCCTGCAGACTGCTCCCCTTTACCCTGCGGACTGCTCCCCTTTACCCTGCAGACTGCTCCCCTTTACCCTGCAGACTGCTCCCCTTTACCCTGCAGACTGCTCCCCTTTACCCTGCAGACTGCTCCCCTTTACCCTGCAGACTGCTCCCCTTTACCCTGCAGACTGCTCCCCTTTACCCTGTAGACTGCCCCCCTTTACCCTGCTGACCGCTCCCCTTTACCCTGTAGACTGCTCCCCTTTACCCTGCTGACCGCTCCCCTTTACCCTGCAGACTGCTCCCCTTTACCCTGCAGACTGCTGCCCTTTACCCTGCAGACTGCTCCCCTTTACCCTGCAGACTGCTGCCCTTTACCCTGCAGACTGCTGCCCTTTACCCTGCAGACTGCTCCCCTTTACCCTGCTGACTGCTCCCCTTTACCCTGCAGACTGCTCCCCTTTACACACCGCTGCAGACTGCTCCCCTTTACCCTGCAGACTGCTCCCCTTTACCCTGCAGACTGCTCCCCTTTACCCTGCAGACTGCTCCCCTTTACCCTGCAGACTGCTCCCATTTCCCCTGCAGACTGCTCCCCTTTGCCCTGCAGACTGCTCCCCTTTGCCCTGCAGACTGCTCCCCTTTACCCACCCCTGCAGACTGCTCCCCTTTGCCCTGCAGACTGCTCCCCTTTACCCTGCAGACTGCTCCCCTTTACCCTGCAGACTGCTCCCCTTTACCCTGCAGACTGCTCCCCTTTACCCTGCAGAGTGTTCCCCTTTACCCTGTAGAGTGCTCCCCTTTACGGTGCATACTGCTCCCCTTTACCCTGCTGACTGCTCCCCTTTACGCTGCAGACTTCTCCCCTTTACCCTGCAGGCTGCTCCCCTTTACCCTGTAGACTGCTCCCCTTTACCCTGCAGACTGCTCCCCTTTACCCTGCAGACTGCTCCCCTTTACCCTGCAGACTGCTCCCCTTTACCCTGCAGGCTGCTCCCCTATACCCTGCAGACTGCTCCCCTTTACCCACCCCTGCGGACTGCTCCCCTTTACCCACCCCTGCAGACTGCTGCCCTTTACACACCCCTGCAGACTGCTGCCCTTTACACACCCCTGCGGACTGCTCCCCTTTACCCACCGCTGCAGACTGCTCCCCTTTACCCTGCAGGCTGCTCCCCTTTACCCTGCAGGCTGCTCCCCTTTACCCTGCAGACTGCTCCCCTTTACCCTGCAGACTGCTCCCCTTTACCCTGCAGACTGCTCCCCTTTACCCTGCGGAGTGCTCCCCTTTGCGGTGCAGACTGCTCCCCTTTACCCTGCGGACTTCTCCCCTTTACCCTGCAGGCTGCTCCCCTTTACCCTGCAGACTGCTCCCCTTTACCCTTCAGAGTGCTCCCCTTTACGGTGCAGACCGCTCCCCTTTACCCTGCAGACTGCTCCCCGTTACCCACCCCTGCAGAATGCTCCCCTTTACCCTGCAGACTGCTCCCCTTTACCCTGCGGACTGCTCCCCTTTACCCTGCGGACTGCTCCCCTTTACCCTGCAGACTGCTCCCCTTTACCCTGCAGACTGCTCCCCTTTACCCTGCAGACTGCTCCCCTTTACCCTGCAGACTGCTCCCCTTTACCCTGCAGACTGCTCCCCTTTACCCTGCAGACTGCTCCCCTTTACCCTGTAGACTGCCCCCCTTTACCCTGCTGACCGCTCCCCTTTACCCTGTAGACTGCTCCCCTTTACCCTGCTGACCGCTCCCCTTTACCCTGCAGACTGCTCCCCTTTACCCTGTAGACTGCTCCCCTTTACCCTGCAGACTGCTCCCCTTTACCCTGCTGACCGCTCCCTTTTACCCTGATGACCGCTCCCCTTTACCCTGCAGACTGCTCCCCTTTACCCTGCAGGCTGCTCCCCTTTCCCCTGCAGACTGCTCCCCTTTACACACCCCTGCGGACTGCTCCCCTTTACCCACCCCTGCGGACTGCTCCCCTTTACCCACCCCTGCAGACTGCTGCCCTTTACACACCCCTGCAGACTGCTGCCCTTTACACACCCCTGCGGACTGCTCCCCTTTACCCACCCCTGCAGACTGCTCCCCTTTACCCTGCAGGCTGCTCCCCTTTACCCTGCAGGCTGCTCCCCTTTACGCTGTAGACTGCTCCCCTTTACCCTGCAGACTGCTTCCCGTTACCCACCCCTGCAGACTGCTCCCCTTTACCCTGCAGACTGCTCCCCTTTACCCTGCTGACTGCTCCCCTTTACCCTGCGGACTGCTTCCCTTTACCCTGCTGACTGCTCCCCTTTACCCTGCGGACTGCTCCCCTTTACCCTGCAGACTGCTCCCCTTTGCCCTGCAGACTGCTCCCCTTTACCCTGCAGACTGCTCCCCTTTACCCTGTAGACTGCTCCCCTTTACCCTGCTGACTGCTGCCCTTTACTCTGCAGACTGCTCCCCTTTACCTTGTAGACAGCTCCCCTTTACCCTGCGGACAGCTCCCCTTTACCCTGCAGACGGCTCCCCTTTTACCCTGCAGACGGCTCCCCTTTACCCTGCAGACTGCTCCCCTTTACCCTACAGACTGCTCCCCTTTACCCTGCAGACGGCTCCCCTTTACCCTGCAGACTGCTCCCTTTCCCCTGCAGACTGCTCCACTTTACCCTGCAGTCTGCTCCACTTTACCCTGCAGACTGCTCCCCTTTTCCCTGCAGGCTGCTCCCCTTTACCCTGCAGACTGCTCCCCTTCACCCTTCTGTCTGCTACCCTTTACCCTGCAGACTGCTCCCCTTTACCCTTCTGTCTGCTACCCTTTACCCTGCAGACTGCTCCCCTTTACCCTGCAGACTGCTCCCCTTTACCCGCCCCTGCAGACTGCTCCCCTTTACCCTCCCCTGCAGACTGCTCTCCTTTACCCTGCAGACTGCTCCCCTTTACCCGCCCCTGCAGACTGCTCCCCTTTACCCTCCCCTGCAGACTGCTCCCCTTTACCCACCCCTGCAGACTGCTCTCCTTTACCCTGCAGACTGCTCACCTTTACCCTGCAGACTGCTCCCCTTTACCCACCCCTGCAGACTGCTCCCCTTTACCCTGCAGACTGCTCCCCTTTACCCTGCAGACTGCTCCCTTTTACCCTGCAGACTGCTCCCCTTTTCCCTGCAGACTGCTCCCCTTTTCCCTGCAGACTGCTCCCCTTTTCCCTGCAGACTGCTCCCCTTTTCCCTGCAGTCTGTTCCCCTTTTCCCTGCAGACTGCTCCCCTTTTCCCTGCAGACTGCTCCCCTTTTCCCTGCAGACTGCTCCCCTTTACCCTGCAGACTGCTCCCCTTTTCCCTGCAGACTGCTCCCCTTGTCCCTGCAGACTGCTCCCCTTTACCCTGCAGACTGCTCCCCTTTTCCCTGCAGACTGCTCCTCTTTACCCTGCAGACTACTCCCCTTTACCCTGCAGACTGCTCCCCTTTTCCCTGCAGACTGCTCCCCTTTTCCCTGCAGACTGCTCCCCTTTTCCCTGCAGACTGTTCCCCTTTACCCTGCAGACTGCTCCCCTTTACCCTGCAGACTGCTCCCCATTACGATGCAGACTGCTCCCCTTTACCCTGCAGACTGCTCCCCTTTACCCTGCAGACTGCTCCCCTTTTCCCTGCAGACTGCTCCCCTTTACCCTGAAGACTGCTCCCCTTTACCCTGCAGACTGCTCCCCTTTACCCTGCAGACTGCTCCCCTTTACCCTGCTGACTGCTCCCCTTTACGCTGCAGACTTCTCCCCTTTACCCTGCAGGCTGCTCCCCTTTACCCTGCTGACCGCTCCCCTTTACCCTGTAGACTGCTCCCCTTTACCCTGCTGACCGCTCCCCTTTACCCTGCAGACCGCTCCCCTTTACCCTGTAGACCGCTCCCCTTTACCCTGCAGACCGCTCCCCTTTACCCTGCTGACCGCTCCCTTTTACCCTGATGACCGCTCCCCTTTACCCTGCAGACTGCTCCCCTTTACCTTGCAGGCTGCTCCCCTTTACCCTGCAGGCTGCTCCCCTTTACCCTGCAGACTGCTCCCCTTTACCCTGCAGACTGCTCCCCTTTACCCTGCGGAGTGCTCCCCTTTGCGTTGCAGACTGCTCCCCTTTACCCTGCAGGCTGCTCCCCTTTCCCCTGCAGACTGCTCCCCTTTACCCTTCAGAGTGCTCCCCTTTACGGTGCAGACCGCTCCCCTTTACCCTGCATACTGCTCCCCGTTACCCACCCCTGCAGACTGCTCCCCTTTACCCTGCAGACTGCTCCCCTTTACCCTGCAGGCTGCTCCCCTTTACCCTGCAGACTGCTCCCCTTTACCCTTCTGTCTGCTACCCTTTACCCTGTAGACTGCTCCCCTTTACCCTGCAGACTGCTCCCCTTTTCCCGCCCCTGCAGACTGCTCCCCTTTATCCTCCCCTGCAGACTGCTCCCCTTTACCCTGCAGACTGCTCCCCTTTACCCACCCCTGCAGACTGCTCCCCTTTACCCTCCCCTGCAGACTGCTCCCCTTTACCCTGCAGACTGCTCCCCTTTACCCACCCCTGCAGACTGCTTTCCTTTACCCTGCAGACTGTTCACCTTTACCCTGCAGACTGCTCCCCTTTACCCACCCCTGCAGACTGCTTCCCTTTACCCTGCAGACTGCTCCCCTTTACCCTGCAGACTGCTCCCTTTTACCCTGCAGACTGCTCCCCTTTTCCCTGCAGACTGCTCCCCTTTACCCTTCAGACTGCTCCCCTTTACCCTGCAGTCTGCTCCCCTTTTCCCTGCTGTCTGCTCCCCTTTTCCCTGCAGACTGCTCCCCTTTTCCCTGCAGACTGCTCCCCTTTACCCTGCAGACTGCTCCCCTTTTCCCTGCAGACTGCTCCCCTTTACCCTGCAGACTGCTCCCCTTTTCCCTGCAGACTGCTCCCCTTTACCCTGCAGACTGCTCCCCTTTACCCTGCAGACTGCTCTCCTTTTCCCTGCAGACTGCTCCCCTTTACCCTGCAGACTGCTCCCCTTTTCCCTGCAGACTGCTCCCCTTTACCCTGCAGACTGCTCCCCTTTTCCCTGCAGACTGCTCCTCTTTACCCTGCAGACTACTCCCCTTTTCCCTGCAGACTGCTCCCCTTTACCCTGCAGACTGCTCCCCTTTTCCCTGCAGACTGTTCCCCTTTACCCTGCAGACTGCTCCCCTTTACCCTGCAGACTGCTCCCCATTACAATGCAGACTGCTCCCCTTTACCCTGCAGACTGCTCCACTTTTCCCTGCAGACTGCTCCCCTTTTCCCTGCAGACTGCTCCCCTTTACCCTGCAGACTGCTCCCCTTTACCCTGCAGACTGCTCCCCTTTACCCTGCAGACTGCTCCCCTTTTCCCTGCAGACTGCTCCCCTTTACCCTGCAGACTGCTCCCCTTTACCCTGCAGACTGCTCCCCTTTACCCTGCAGACTGCTCCCCATTGCGATGCAGACTGCTCCCCTTTACCCTGCAGACTGCTCCCCATTACGATGCAGACTGCTCCCCTTTACCCTGCAGACTGCTCCCCATTACGATGCAGATTGCTCCCCTTTACCCTGCAGACTGCTCCCCTTTACCCTGCAGACTGCTGCGCTTTTCCCTGCAGACTGCTCATCTTTACCCACCCTTGCAGACTGCTCCCCTTTACCCTGCAGACTGCTCCCCTTTACCCTGCAGACTGCTCCCTTTTCCCCTGCAGACTGCTCCACTTTACCCTGCAGACTGCTCCCCTTTACCCTCCCCTGCAGACTGCTCCTCTTTACCCTGCAGACTGCTCCTCTTTACCCTGCAGACTGCTCCCCTTTACCCTGCAGACTGCTCCCCTTTACCCTGCAGACTGCTCCCCTTTACCCTGCAGACTTCTCCCCTTTACACTGCAGACAGCTCCCCTTTTTCACACCCCTGCAGACTGCTGCTCGTTACCCTGCAGACTGCTCCCCTTTACCCACCTCTGCAGACTGCTCCCCTTTACCCCTACGGTCTGCTCCCCTTTACCCTTCAGATTGCTCCCCTTTACCCTGCAGACTGCTCCCCTTTACCCTGCAGACTGCTCCCCTTTACCCTGCAGACTGCTCCCCTTTGCCCTGCAGACTGCTCCCCTTTACCCTGCAGACTGCTCCCCTTTACCCTGCAGACTGCTCCCATTTACGCCTGCAGACTGCTCCCATTTACGCCTGCAGACTGCTCCCCTTTACCCTGCAGACTGCTCCCCTTTACCCTGCAGACTGCTCCCATTTACGCCTGCAGACAGCTTCCCTTTACCCTGCAGACTGCTCCCCTTTACCCACCCCTGCAGACTGCTCTCCTTTACCCTGCAGACTGTTCACCTTTACCCTGCAGACTGCTCCCCTTTACCCACCCCTGCAGACTGCTTCCCTTTACCCTGCAGACTGCTCCCCTTTACCCTGCAGACTGCTCCCTTTTACCCTGCAGACTGCTCCCCTTTTCCCTGCAGACTGCTCCCCTTTACCCTTCAGACTGCTCCCCTTTACCCTGCAGTCTGCTCCCCTTTTCCCTGCTGTCTGCTCCCCTTTTCCCTGCAGACTGCTCCTCTTTACCCTGCAGACTACTCCCCTTTACCCTGCAGACTGCTCCCCTTTTCCCTACAGACTGCTCCCCTTTTCCCTGCAGACTGTTCCCCTTTACCCTGCAGACTGCTCCCCTTTACCCTGCAGACTGCTCCCCATTACGATGCAGACTGCTCCCCTTTACCCTGCAGACTGCTCCCCTTTTCCCTGCAGACTGCTCCCCTTTACCCTGAAGACTGCTCCCCTTTACCCTGCAGACTGCTCCCCTTTACCCTGCAGACTGCTCCCCTTTACCCTGCAGACTGCTCCCCTTTTCCCTGCAGACTGCTCCCCTTTACCCTGAATACTGCTCCCCTTTACCCTGCAGACTGCTCCCCTTTTCCCTGCAGACTGCTCCCCTTTTCCCTGCAGACTGCTCCCCTTTACCCTGCAGACTGCTCCCCTTTTCCCTGCAGACTGCTCCCCTTTACCCTGCAGACTGCTCCCCATTACGATGCAGACTGCTCCCCTTTACCCTGCAGACTGCTCCCCTTTACCCTGCAGACTGCTGCGCTTTTCCCTGCAGACTGCTCATCTTTACCCACCCTTGCAGACTGCTCCCCTTTCCCCTGCAGACTGCTCCCCTTTACCCTGCAGACTGCTCCCTTTTCCCCTGCAGACTGCTCCACTTTACCCTGCAGACTGCTCCTCTTTACCCTCCCCTGCAGACTGCTCCCTTTTACCCTACAGACTGCTCCCCTTTACCCTGCAGACGGCTCCCCTTTACCCTGTAGACTGCTCCCTTTCCCCTGCAGACTGCTCCACTTTACCCTGCAGTCTGCTCCACTTTACCCTGCAGACTGCTCCCCTTTACCCTGCAGGCTGCTCCCCTTTACCCTGCAGACTGCTCCCCTTCACCCTTCTGTCTGCTACCCTTTACCCTGCAGACTGCTCCCCTTTACCCTTCTGTCTGCTACCCTTTACCCTGCAGACTGCTCCCCTTTACCCTGCAGACTGCTACCCTTTACCCGCCCCTGCAGACTGCTCCCCTTTACCCTCCCCTGCAGACTGCTCTCCTTTACCCTGCAGACTGCTCCCCTTTACCCGCCCCTGCAGACTGCTCCCCTTTACCCTCCCCTGCAGACTGCTCCCCTTTACCCACCCCTGCAGACTGCTCTCCTTTACCCTGCAGACTGCTCACCTTTACCCTGCAGACTGCTCCCCTTTACCCACCCCTGCAGACTGCTCCCCTTTACCCTGCAGACTGCTCCCCTTTACCCTGCAGACTGCTCCCTTTTACCCTGCAGACTGCTCCCCTTTTCCCTGCAGACTGCTCCCCTTTTCCCTGCAGACTGCTCCCCTTTTCCCTGCAGACTGCTCCCCTTTTCCCTGCAGTCTGTTCCCCTTTTCCCTGCAGACTGCTCCCCTTTTCCCTGCAGACTGCTCCCCTTTTCCCTGCAGACTGCTCCCCTTTACCCTGCAGACTGCTCCCCTTTTCCCTGCAGACTGCTCCCCTTTTCCCTGCAGACTGCTCCCCTTTACCCTGCAGACTGCTCCCCTTTTCCCTGCAGACTGCTCCTCTTTACCCTGCAGATTACTCCCCTTTACCCTGCAGACTGCTCCCCTTTTCCCTGCAGACTGCTCCCCTTTTCCCTGCAGACTGCTCCCCTTTTCCCTGCAGACTGTTCCCCTTTACCCTGCAGACTGCTCCCCTTTACCCTGCAGACTGCTCCCCATTACGATGCAGACTGCTCCCCTTTACCCTGCAGACTGCTCCCCTTTACCCTGCAGACTGCTCCCCTTTTCCCTGCAGACTGCTCCCCTTTACCCTGAAGACTGCTCCCCTTTACCCTGCAGACTGCTCCCCTTTACCCTGCAGACTGCTCCCCTTTACCCTGCTGACTGCTCCCCTTTACGCTGCAGACTTCTCCCCTTTACCCTGCAGGCTGCTCCCCTTTACCCTGCTGACCGCTCCCCTTTACCCTGTAGACTGCTCCCCTTTACCCTGCTGACCGCTCCCCTTTACCCTGCAGACCGCTCCCCTTTACCCTGTAGACCGCTCCCCTTTACCCTGCAGACTGCTCCCCTTTACCCTGCTGACCGCTCCCTTTTACCCTGATGACCGCTCCCCTTTACCCTGCAGACTGCTCCCCTTTACCCTGCAGGCTGCTCCCCTTTACCCTGCAGGCTGCTCCCCTTTACCCTGCAGACTGCTCCCCTTTACCCTGCAGACTGCTCCCCTTTACCCTGCGGAGTGCTCCCCTTTGCGTTGCAGACTGCTCCCCTTTACCCTGCAGGCTGCTCCCCTTTACCCTGCAGACTGCTCCCCTTTTCCCTTCAGAGTGCTCCCCTTTACGGTGCAGACCGCTCCCCTTTACCCTGCATACTGCTCCCTGTTACCCACCCCTGCAGACTGCTCCCCTTTACCCTGCAGACTGCTCCCCTTTACCCTGCAGGCTGCTCCCCTTTACCCTGCAGACTGCTCCCCTTTACCCTTCTGTCTGCTACCCTTTACCCTGTAGACTGCTCCCCTTTACCCTGCAGACTGCTCCCCTTTACCCGCCCCTGCAGACTGCTCCCCTTTATCCTCCCCTGCAGACTGCTCCCCTTTACCCTGCAGACTGCTCCCCTTTACCCGCCCCTGCAGACTGCTCCCCTTTACCCTCCCCTGCAGACTGCTCCCCTTTACCCACCCCTGCAGACTGCTTTCCTTTACCCTGCAGACTGTTCACCTTTACCCTGCAGACTGCTCCCCTTTACCCACCCCTGCAGACTGCTTCCCTTTACCCTGCAGACTGCTCCCCTTTACCCTGCAGACTGCTCCCTTTTACCCTGCAGACTGCTCCCCTTTTCCCTGCAGACTGCTCCCCTTTACCCTTCAGACTGCTCCCCTTTACCCTGCAGTCTGCTCCCCTTTTCCCTGCTGTCTGCTCCCCTTTTCCCTGCAGACTGCTCCCCTTTTCCCTGCAGACTGCTCCCCTTTACCCTGCAGACTGCTCCCCTTTTCCCTGCAGACTGCTCCCCTTTACCCTGCAGACTGCTCCCCTTTTCCCTGCAGACTGCTCCCCTTTACCCTGCAGACTGCTCCCCTTTACCCTGCAGACTGCTCTCCTTTTCCCTGCAGACTGCTCCCCTTTACCCTGCAGACTGCTCCCCTTTACCCTGCAGACTGCTCCCCTTTTCCCTGCAGACTGCTCCCCTTTACCCTGCAGACTGCTCCCCTTTTCCCTGCAGACTGCTCCTCTTTACCCTGCAGACTACTCCCCTTTTCCCTGCAGACTGCTCCCCTTTACCCTGCAGACTGCTCCCCTTTTCCCTGCAGACTGTTCCCCTTTACCCTGCAGACTGCTCCCCTTTACCCTGCAGACTGCTCCCCATTACGATGCAGACTGCTCCCCTTTTCCCTGCAGACTGCTCCCCTTTTCCCTGCAGACTGCTCCCCTTTACCCTGAAGACTGCTCCCCTTTACCCTGCAGACTGCTCCCCTTTACCCTGCAGACTGCTCCCCTTTACCCTGCAGACTGCTCCCCTTTTCCCTGCAGACTGCTCCCCTTTTCCCTGCAGACTGCTCCCCTTTACCCTGAAGACTGCTCCCCTTTACCCTGCAGACTGCTCCCCTTTACCCTGCAGACTGCTCCCCATTGCGATGCAGACTGCTCCCCTTTACCCTGCAGACTGCTCCCCATTACGATGCAGACTGCTCCCCTTTACCCTGCAGACTGCTCCCCATTACGATGCAGACTGCTCCCCTTTACCCTGCAGACTGCTCCCCTTTACCCTGCAGACTGCTGCGCTTTTCTCTGCAGACTGCTCATCTTTACCCACCCTTGCAGACTGCTCCCCTTTACCCTGCAGACTGCTCCCCTTTACCCTGCAGACTGCTCCCTTTTCCCCTGCAGACTGCTCCACTTTACCCTGCAGACTGCTCCCCTTTACCCTCCCCTGCAGACTGCTCCCTTTTACCCTGCAGACTGCTCCTCTTTACCCTGCAGACTGCTCCCCTTTACCCTGCAGACTGCTCCCCTTTACCCTGCAGACTGCTCCCCTTTACCCTGCAGACTTCTCCCCTTTACGCTGCAGACAGCTCCCCTTTTTCACACCCCTGCAGACTGCTGCTCGTTACCCTGCAGACTGCTCCCCTTTACCCACCTCTGCAGACTGCTCCCCTTTACCCCTACGGTCTGCTCCCCTTTACCCTTCAGATTGCTCCCCTTTACCCTGCAGACTGCTCCCCTTTAACCTGCAGACTGCTCCCCTTTACCCTGCAGACTGCTCCCCTTTGCCCTGCAGACTGCTCCCCTTTGCCCTGCAGACTGCTCCCCTTTACCCTGCAGACTGCTCCCATTTACGCCTGCAGACTGCTCCCATTTACGCCTGCAGACTGCTCCCCTTTACCCTGCAGACTGCTCCCCTTTACCCTGCAGACTGCTCCCATTTACGCCTGCAGACAGCTTCCCTTTACCCTGCAGACTGCTCCCCTTTACCCACCCCTGCAGACTGCTCTCCTTTACCCTGCAGACTGTTCACCTTTACCCTGCAGACTGCTCCCCTTTACCCACCCCTGCAGACTGCTTCCCTTTACCCTGCAGACTGCTCCCCTTTACCCTGCAGACTGCTCCCTTTTACCCTGCAGACTGCTCCCCTTTTCCCTGCAGACTGCTCCCCTTTACCCTTCAGACTGCTCCCCTTTACCCTGCAGTCTGCTCCCCTTTTCCCTGCTGTCTGCTCCCCTTTTCCCTGCAGACTGCTCCCCTTTTCCCTGCAGACTGCTCCCCTTTTCCCTGCAGACTGCTCCCCTTTACCCTGCAGACTGCTCCCCTTTTCCCTGCAGACTGCTCCCCTTTACCCTGCAGACTGCTCCCCTTTTCCCTGCAGACTGCTCCCCTTTACCCTGCAGACTGCTCCCCTTTACCCTGCAGACTGCTCCCCTTTTCCCTGCAGACTGCTCCCCTTTACCCTGCAGACTGCTCCCCTTTTCCCTGCAGACTGCTCCCCTTTACCCTGCAGACTGCTCCCCTTTTCCCTGCAGACTGCTCCTCTTTACCCTGCAGACTACTCCCCTTTACCCTGCAGACTGCTCCCCTTTTCCCTGCAGACTGCTCCCCTTTTCCCTGCAGACTGTTCCCCTTTACCCTGCAGACTGCTCCCCTTTACCCTGCAGACTGCTCCCCATTACGATGCAGACTGCTCCCCTTTGCCCTGCAGACTGCTCCCCTTTTCCCTGCAGACTGCTCCCCTTTACCCTGAAGACTGCTCCCCTTTACCCTGCAGACTGCTCCCCTTTACCCTGCAGACTGCTCCCCTTTACCCTGCAGACTGCTCCCCTTTTCCCTGCAGACTGCTCCCCTTTACCCTGAAGACTGCTCCCCTTTACCCTGCAGACTGCTCCCCTTTACCCTGCAGACTGCTCCCCATTACGATGCAGACTGCTCCCCTTTACCCTGCAGACTGCTCCCCTTTACCCTGCAGACTGCTGCGCTTTTCCCTGCAGACTGCTCATCTTTACCCACCCTTGCAGACTGCTCCCCTTTACCCTGCAGACTGCTCCCCTTTACCCTGCAGACTGCTCCCTTTTCCCCTGCAGACTGCTCCACTTTACCCTGCAGACTGCTCCCCTTTACCCTCCCCTGCAGACTGCTCCCTTTTACCCTGCAGACTGCTCCCCTTTACCCTGCAGACTGCTCCCCTTTACCCTGCAGACTGCTCCCCTTTACCCTGCAGACTGCTCCCCTTTACCCTGCAGACTTCTCCCCTTTACGCTGCAGACAGCTCCCCTTTTTCACACCCCTGCAGACTGCTGCTCGTTACCCTGCAGACTGCTCCCCTTTACCCACCTCTGCAGACTGCTCCCCTTTACCCCTACGGTCTGCTCCCCTTTACCCTTCAGATTGCTCCCCTTTACCCTGCAGACTGCTCCCCTTTACCCTGCAGACTGCTCCCCTTTACCCTGCAGACTGCTCCCCTTTACCCTGCAGACTGCTCCCCTTTGCCCTGCAGACTGCTCCCCTTTACCCTGCAGACTGCTCCCCTTTACCCTGCAGACTGCTCCCATTTACGCCTGCAGACTGCTCCCATTTACGCCTGCAGACTGCTCCCCTTTACCCTGCAGACTGCTCCCCTTTACCCTGCAGACTGCTCCCATTTAAGCCTGCAGACAGCTTCCCTTTACCCTGCACACTGCTCAGACACTTGGTTAGGTACAGCTCTCACTATCCTGAGCGAAGTGTTCATTGCTGTTGTGTGGGCCTCTGCTATGGCTATTTAACTGCAGAAGCCAGTGCAGCAGCAATCACTGAGATGAGGAGACTAGTGCAGCACTGAGGGAGTGCTGCACTGTCAGAGGGTCAGCGCTGAAGGAGTGCCGCACTGTCAGAGGGTCAGTACTGAGGGAGTGCCGCACTGTTGGAGGGTCGGTGCTGAGGGGGTGCCGCACTGTCGGATTGTCAGCGCTGAGGGACTGCTGCACTGTCAGAGGGTCAGCGCTGAGGGATTGCCGCACTGTCAGAGGGTCAGTATTGAGGGAGTGCCGCGCTGTTGGAGGGTCGGCGCTGAGGGGTTGCCGCACTGTCGGAGGGTCAGTACTGAGGGAGCGCCGCACTGTCAGAGGGTCGGCGCTGAGGGAGTGCTGCACTGTCGGAGGGTCGGCGCTGAGGTGTGCCGCACAGTCGGAGGGTCAGTACTTAGGGAGTGCTGCACTGTCACCGGGTTAGTACTGAGGGAGTGCCGCACTGTTGGAGGGTCGGCACTGAGGGAGTGCCGCACTGTCGGAGGTTCGGCGCTGAGGGTGTGCTGCACTCTCGGAGGGTCAGTACTGAGGCAGTGCAGCTTTGTCAGAGGGTCAGCGCTGAGGGAGTGCCGCACTGTCGGAGGGTCAGTACTGAGGGAGTGCAGCACTGTCAGAGGGTCACTACTGACGGAGTGCCGCATTGTCGGAGGGTCAGCGTTGAGGGAGCGCCGCACTGTCGGAGGGTCAGCGCTGAGGGAGTGCCGCACTCTTGGAGTGTCAGTACTGAGGGCATGCCGCACTGTCGGAGGGTCGGCGCTGAGGGAGTGCCGCACTGTCGGAGGGTCAGTACTGAGGGAGTGCTGCACTGTCGGAGGGTCAGTACTGAGGGAGTGCCGCACTGTCGGAGGGTCAGTACTGAGGGAGTGCCGCACTGTCGGAGGGTCAGTACTGAGGTAGTTCCGCACTGTCGGAGGGTCAGTACTGAGGGAGTGCTGCACTGTCGGAGGGTCAGTATTGAGGGAGTGCCGCAGTGTTAGATGTGTTGTATCCAAATGAAATGTTAAACTAAGTCGCATTCTGCCATCTGAGGTGGATGTCACTGTCTGAAGAAGAGCAGGTTGGATGGGGGCGTTGATTCGTGGGTTTCGAGAGGCGGGGGTGAGGTTTGCCCAACTGTCCTGGCACCAATATTTATCCCTCAATCAACATCAGTAAAAACAGACGATCAGGTCATTATCACATTGCTGTTTGTGGGATCCTGCTGTGCGCAAATTGGCTGCCGCGTTTCCAACGTTACAACAAGGTGTAAACGTGACAGTTTGCTGCGAGACGCTTTGGGACAAAAGGCGCTACAGAATTGCAGATTCTCTCTCTATCCGTCTGCCGTTTCCAGGCTATTAGGCTGGCAGAGAGACAGGCGGTTCCCCATCGAGATGTGGTCAGGGTGAGGGTTCGATTCGGAGCTGGGACTTGAGCCCACGGTTCACCTATTTCCCTTTGGCTGACAGGAGGAATATTTCACAGTCGAGGACAGGTTCACTTTGAGAACCTCAGCGTGGCTGAGCCTGGGGGGAGAACCTGCAGGAGGAGGAGACGCAGTGTCGGTGAGTCACTGTCTGTGCTGCTGAGCCCCTGTCTCCTGTTCCTATTCCTGCCTCTCATCTGGTCTCGCACTGAAATGTCTATTTGTGTCTCTCTGTCTGTAACTGTATCTCTCGCCTCCACTCACTCTGCATTTGGTCATCACCCCCTCTACTCTCTCTCCCTCCCTCTCTCACACTCTCTCTTTGTCTACTGCCCTGCAACCTGTTTTTCTCCCTCTCTATCCCTTCCTCCCTCCCTCTCTCACACTCTCTCTCTCTCTCCACTCTGCTGCATCCTGTATTTCTCACCCCCCCCTCTCCCTCTCTCTCTCCGCGGTCCGGCAGTTTGATCCCTTTCACCTTCCTCTCGGAGTTTAGTTTTGATTTTTCCCTCCATCAGGTGGACCCAGCAGCCAATTTGACCTTTAACCTGCGGCTGACAGATAAGGAACTCGAGGCGAAGCAGCGGGTGCCGCTGCCCTATCACTTCAGTGCTGAGAAGTAAGTGAGCCTGGAACTCCCGGGACATCTCTCTGGGAGCAGGAGGAGGCCACTCAGCCCCTCAAACCTGTTCTGCCATTCAACGAGATTGTGGCTGATCTGCCTCCCAACTCCATTGACCCAGCCTCATCCCATATCCCTTAACACCTTCAGATAACAAAAGTCTATCGATTTCACATTTAAAATGAACTGATCCGGCTGAAGCATTTACTATAATCTTCAGCCAGAAGTTCCAAGTGAATGATCCATCTTGGCCTCCTCCGGAGGTCCCCAGCATCACAGATGCCAGTCTTCAGCCAATTCAATTCACTGCACGTGATATCAAGAAACAGCTGAAGGCACTGGATACTGCAGAGGCTATGGGCCCTGACAATATTCTGGCAATAGTACTGAAGACTTGTGCTCCAGAACTTGCCGTGACCCTAGCCAAGCTGTTCCAGTACAGCTACAACACTGGCATCTACCCAGCTATGTGGAAAATTGCCCAGATATGTCCTGTACACACACCCGGACAATTACCGCCCCATCAGTCTACTCTCCATCATCAGTAAAGTAATGGAAGGGGTCATCAACAGTGCTGTCAAGCAGCACTTGCTTAGCAATAACCTGCTCACTGACGCCCAGTTTGGGTTCCGCCAGGGCCACTCAGCTCCTGACCTCATTACAGACTTGGTTCAAACATGGACAAAAGAGCTGAACTCCCGAGGTGAGGTGAGAGTGACTGCCCTTGACATCAAGGCAGCATTTGACCGAGTGTGGCATCAGGGAGCCCTAGCAAAACTGGAGTCAATGGGAATCAGGGGGAAAAATCTCCACTGGTTGGAGTCATACCCAGCACAAAGGAAGATGGTTGTGGCTGTTGGAGGTCAGTCATCTCAGCTCCAGGACATCAGTGCAGGAGTTCCTCAGGGTAGTGTCCTCGGCCCAACCATCTTCAGCTGCTCCATCAATGACCTTCCTTCCATCATAAGGTCAGAAGTGGGGATGTTCGCTGATGATTACACAATGTTCAGCACCATTCGTGACTCCTCAGATACTGAAGCAGTCCATGTCCAAATGCAGCAAGACCTGGACAATATCCAGGCTTCGGCTGACAAGTGGCAAGTAACATTGGTACCACACAAGTGCCAGACAATGACCAACTCCAATAAGAGAGAATCTAACCATCGCCCCGTGACATTCACTGGCATTACCATCACTGAATCCCCCCACTATCAACATCCTGGGAGTTACCATTGACCAGAAACTGAACTGGACTAGCCATATAAATACTGTGGCTACAAGAGCAGGTCAGAGGCTGGGAATCCTGCGGGGAGTAACTCACCTCCTGACTCCCCAAAACCTGTCCACTATCTACAAGACACAAGTCAGGAGTGTGATGGAATATGCATCATTCGCCTGGATGAGTGCAGCTCCCACAACACTCAAGAAGCTTGGTTATTGGTTATGGTCATTTTTATTGCATCTGAACCCATGTGGCAGGTAGCGATCGGGAACAGGAGCCCCGGCTGGTTAAAATTACATCCAGAATGATCCGACATCCCCCCGCCCAGTCCCGCGATACCCCCATCCCCCCCACTGAAACCCTACACACCACCAGTCACGGTCCTCATCACAGGGATCAGTCACGGCCCTCATCACAGGGACCAATCACAGCCCTCATCACAGGGACCAATCACGGTCCTCATCACAGGGACCAATCACGGTCCTCATCACAGGGATCAGTCACGGCCCTCATCACAGGGACCAATCACAGCCCTCATCACAGGGACCAATCACGGTCCTCATCACAGGGACCAGTCATGGCCCTCATCACAGGGACCAATCACAGCCCTCATCACAGGGACCAGTCACGGCCCTCATCACAGGGACCAGTCACGGCCCTCATCACAGAGACCAATCACGGCCCTCATCACAGGGACCAATCACGGCCCTCATCACAGGGACCAGTCACGGCCCTCATCACAAGGACCAGTCAGGGCCCTCATCACAGGGACCAATCACGGCCCTCATCACAGGGACCAGTCACGGCCCTCATCACAGGGACCAATCGCGGCCCTCATCACAGGGACCAATCAGAGCCGGTTTACTGCTCTGCTATCTTACCCGGTACAAACTGGGGAATGCACCTGGGCTGACGGGGGCGGTGGGGTGGTGGGGGGGGATGAGGGATGGTCTGGGAGAAGGGTGAGTGAGTGTGGCTGGGGAGGGATGGGGGGAGGGGTGGGGGGGGCGGGGGAGTGAATGTGGCCCGAGCGAGTCAGAAAGTTGGTAGGGTGTTGGGGGCATGGGGAGCGCAAACAGGGTGAGGGCAAAGCCTCCGTGATTTTCCTGAGCAACTAAACCTCCGCCCTGTTATTTCAACCCCTCTGCAGGAAGATGTCGCTGCTGGACAGCGGAGCTGGAGAGGGGAGAATATACTACGAGCCTGACCAAGGAGACGATATCGATGATGAGGACCCCGACGATGATCTGGATATATAGGACTGAGGCGTGGACCCTCGCCTGAGACACTGCCTCACCCTCGACACAAGCCTGTCCCATCTGCTGGCACAGAATCCTCCCCCCGCCTCACAAAACGAGGCGCAGAGTTGACTGGACGCCCTCACTGGAAGCGTGGGCAACAAATCATCGAACCCATGCTCCCTCCTGCACTGCTCCCTGACCACTGGATAAGAATTGATACGGAGTTGGAGTTGGAGTTGTCCCTGTAACGCTGGGCCCTTTTATTCCTGTCCGCAACATGATTAAAACACTCCATCTCAAACTGCTTTTGTCTTGTAATCGTTATTAGGGCTGCAGAGTGAATAATTCACCCTCACAGAGCAGGTTAGAAGGCCGCCCAGGCTGTGCTGGGCATGTGGCCCCAGTCAGAGTGCTGTTTTGGTGATTTTTAAAAATTCATTAATGGGATGTGGGCACCGCTGGTGAGGCCAGCATTTATTACCCTTTGTCCAGGGGGCATTGAAGAGTCAACCACATTGCTGTGGATCTGGAGTCACGTGTAGGTACAGATTTCCTTCCCGAAAGGACATTAGGGGTTTTACGACAATCGACAATAGTTTCCTCTCTCTCTCTCTATCTCTCCACCCCCCACACACACACCTTAAACCAGCTTATATTTCAACTCTTTCTTGGGACTCGAACTCAAGTTCTGTCGAAGGGTCATGAGGACTCGAAACGTCAACTCTTTTCTTCTCCGCCGATGCTGCCAGACCTGCTGAGTTTTTCCAGGTAATTCTGTTTTTGTTTTGGACAATAGTTTCATGATCATCATTGGACTTTTAATTCCAGATTTTTTTATTGAACTCAAATTCCACCATCTCTCTGTGGCAGGATTCGAACCCAGGTCTCCAGAGCATTACCCCAGGTTTCTGGATTAGTCCAGTGACAATACTGCTATGCTATTGCCTCCTGGGGGAGGGGAAGCCAAATATTGCCGAAGCTGGAAATCTGCAATAAGAGCAGAAAACGCTGGAAATACTCAGCAGGTCTGGCTACATCTGTGCAGGACTGATGAAACTTTGTGGAGTGGGGGGCTGGTGGGTGCGAGGTGGGCGGGTGGGTGGGTGGGGGGGGGGGGGCGGGTCACAGTGGGGGAATAGATTACTTGGAGTCATCGCTCCTGACCGTCCAGCCCATGAGGAAGTTGCGTGAGAGTCTGATGAGGCTGTGATGCCCCCCCATGCCAAACAGCCCGCAATGGCTCAGCATACGGGTGGGCCTCGAGCTTGCTAAAGGGCCCACGGGCCTGGCTTGAGACCACTGCCTGCAGAAATGTTCCCCTTCTTCCCCCTCTGCCCCAGAGGGGGCAGGGAATATTACAATTCATCAGCAGTTATTAGCTATTAAGATATCAACTAATATGGTGGGATTAGAGGGGACATGAGGAAAATCTTTTTCACCCAGAGGGTGGTGGGTGTCTGCAATTTGCTGCCTAAATCAGTGGTTGAGGCTGAAACTCTCGACTCAGTTAAAAGGTACCTGGATGTGCATCTGAAGCACTCTAACCCGCAAGACCACGGACCAGGTGCTGGAAAGTGGGATTAAAATGAGCCCCTGGTTTCTTTTTCTGGCTGGAACAGGCATGATGGGCTGAATGGCCTCTCTGCGCTGTACCTTTTCTGAGGCTCTACAATAGTTATAGTTAATGTTATTAATATTAGAACTGTTGTTATGCTGAGAAAAGAGACGTTGAAGTTTTTGGCCTGGCACTCATCAGGACAGAATCACAAGGATACCAAATTTCAGAGGAAGCAACAATTTATATTGCTTGAGAAAAAGGTGCTGATTTGGTTGAGGTATTGGCACGGAGAATGCACCAGGGAACAATTGCCTCAGGCGCTTTTGTTTAATTCAAAATGTGCAATGCTTGAACAAATTATTTTCTCATGCAATGTAAATTGTTACTCCCTTTTAAAAGCAAGATGAAAAACTTTGTCTTTGTTCAGCAATACTCAGTTTTTGTAAGAGCAAGCGATTATTATTTAATTATCAAATATTAAATTATTAATAATATCATTAGTTATTAAGTAGTTACCAGCAGTTATTGCTTTGGTTAAATGAATGATTAATTAATAGTAAATTGTTATTTATTGATTATTCATAAATGAATGTTTGATAGTAATTAAATATAACATTGATACTATAATTGTGATCACTATTTATGATTTATTTATAATATATTAGTAATTATTAACCCTTAATATACTTATTTCATTGTTATTGTACACTATTAATAAATGGGCCCAAATTATTTTTCAGCATATATCAATGCAACTTAGAGCAATTATCATTAATTAACAATAATATTAATTTGTT
>JANJGN010000033.1:3642448-3702648 GCA_026770705.1 Isurus oxyrinchus
GGGGGTGGGGTTGAGTGTTGGGGGTGGGTGGTTGAGTGTTGGGGGGGTGGGGGTGTGGGGTGAGTGTGGGGTGGGTGTTGGGGGTGGGGTGGGGTTGAGTGTTGGGGGGTGGGTGTTGGGGGGGTGGGGTGAGTGTTGGGGGTGGGTGGGGGTGGGTGTTGAGTGTTGGGGGGTGGGTGTTGGTGTTGGGGGGGGTTGGGGGTGGGGGTTGAGTGTTGGGGGGTGGGTGTGGGGGTGGGGTGGGGGTTGAGTGTTGGGGGGGTGGGGGTGGGGTTGAGTGTTGGGGGGTGGTGTTGGGGGGTGGGGGTGGGGTTGAGTGTTGGGGGTGGGTAGTGGGGGTTGAGTGTTGGGGGTTGGGGGGGTGAGTGTTGGGGGGTGGGGGTGGGGTTGAGTGTTGAGGGGTGGGGTGTTGGGGGGTGTTGGGGTGGGGTGAGTGTTGGGGGGTGGGTGTTGGGGTGGGGTGAGGGTTGAGGGTTGGGGGTGGGGTTGAGTGTTGGGGGGTGAGTGTTGGGGTGGGGTTGAGTGTTGGGGGGGTTGGGTGTTGGGGGGGGGTGGGGTTGAGTGTTGGGGGTGGGTGTGGGGGTGGGTGTTGGTGGGGTTGGGGGTTGGGGGTGGTGTGGGGGTGGGGGTGGGGTTGAGTGTTGGGGGTTGGAGTGTTGGGGGGGGTGGGTGGTTGGGTGGAGGGTTGGGGGGTGAGTGTTGGGGGTGTTGGGGGGGTGTTGGGGGTGGGGTTGAGTGTGGGGTGAGTGTTGGGGGTGGGGTTGGGGTGGGGGTGGGGTTGAGTGTTGGGGGGTGAGTGTTGGGGGGGGCGTTGGGGTGGGGTGGGGTTAGTGTTGGGGGTGGGTGTGGGGGGTGGGTTTGGTGGTGTTGGGGGGTGGGGTTGAGTGTTGGGGGGTGTTGGGGGGTGGGGTTGAGTGTGGGTGGGGGTGGGTGTTGGGGGGGTGGGGGTTGGGGTGAGTGTTGGGGGTGAGTGTGGGGGGTGGTGTTGGGGGGTGAGTGTTGGGGTGGGTTTGGGGGGGTGGGGTTGAGTGTTGGGGGTGGGGTTGGGTGTTGGGGGTGGGGGTGGGGTTGAGTGTTGGGGGGTGAGTGTTGGGGGGTGGGTGGTGTTGGGGAGGTTGGGGGTGGTTGAGTGGGGGGTGGGTAGTTGGGGGGGTGGGGTTGAGTGTTGGAGGTGTTGGGGGTGGGGTTGAGTGTTGGGGGGGGTTGGGGGTGGGGGTTGAGTGTTGGGGGGTGGGTGTTGGGGGGTGGGGGTGTGGGGTTGAGTGTTGGGGGTGAGTGTTGGGGGGGTGGGTTGAGTGTTGGGGGTGGGTGTGTTGGGGGGTGGGTGTGGTGGGGTGGGGTTGAGTGTTGGGGTGTGGGTGGGGTTGAGTGTTGGGGGTGAGTGTTGGGGGTGGGGTTGGGGGTGGGGTGGGTTGAGTGTTGGGGTGGGTGTTGGGGGGGGTGGGGTTGTGGTGTGTTGGGGGGGTGGGTTGAGTGTTGGGGGGTGGGTGTTGGGGTGGTGGGGGGGGTTGAGTGTTGGGGGTGTGGTGTTGGGGGTGGGGTTGGGGTTGGGGTGGGGTTGGGAGTGTTTGAGTGTTGGGGGGTTGGGGGTGGGTTGGTGTGGGTGTGTTGGGGGTGGGTTGAGTGTTGGGGGTGGGGTGTAGGGGGGGTGGTGGGTTGAGGTGGGGGTGGGGTTGGTGGTGGTGTTGGGGGTGGGGGGTGTGGGGTTGAGTGTTGGGGGTGGGTATTGGGGGGGGTGGGGTTTGAGTGTTGGGGGTGGGTTGGGGGGTGGGGTTGAGTGTTGGGGGGTGGGTGGTTGAGTGTTGGGGGTGGGTTTGGGGGGGTGGGGTTGAGTGTTGGGGTTGGGTTATGGGGGGGGTGGGGTTGTGTGTTGGGGGGTGGGTGTTGGGGGGGTGGTGGGTTGGTTGAGTGTTGGGGGGTGGGTGTTGGGTGGGTGGGGGTGGGTTGAGTGTTGGGGGGTGGGTATGGGGTGGTGGGTTTGAGTGTTGGGGGGGTGGGGTGTTGGGGGGGTGGGGGTGGGGTTGAGTGTTGGGGGTGTGGGGGGTGGGGTTGTGTGTTGGGGGTGGGGTGGGTGGGGTGGTGGGTGGGGTGAGTGTTGGGGGGTGAAGAGGATGCTTGAGGACAGAGTCAGCAGCTTCTTCAGCCGCGGGATAAAATCTGCCCAAGGAGATATCTGTCCACCTCCGAGAGGCAGAGATTCCAATCCCTTTCCCTTTCTAAAGGTCACCACCTTGTCCTGTAGATGCTTGATTCAGCTTTGGGCTGTTTAACAATGAATCTGGACCAAGGACAAGGCCGGTATCAAATGGAGCCAGTCGCTCAGGCCTCCTTTCTGAGGGCAGTGGACTCTGACAAGGAGACTTACTCCTTGTGACCGGTCAGTAACTGGTGTTCTCTCGCTCTCTGGACCAGGTCCACGTAACTAGATGAGATGTACCTCTTCTGGAGTGCTTAATTGCATCAGAACACCACAAACCATTCCACACAATGAATCACAGTGAAATGCAGTTAATTTAGTCCAGCCCCTGTGACCACGGGCTGGGTGAACAGTTCATTATTACGGGTACCCCCCAGTGAATTGCAAACCTCGCTAGCCCTGCATCCTGGAACATAGGAACGGAAGGAGGCCATTCAGCCCCTCACGCTGGTTCAGCTGGTACCTTCAGTCCATCGTGGATGATGTGGGAAGATTCTGTTGAGTGTGATGAGCATGTACCTGGGCAGTAACAGCGCAGGACGCCAGACTGAATGAGTGAAGCTGGGACTGTAATCTTGTCGAACAGACAGGAGTAGCGATCACTGCCATCGGTCCACGGGCCTGTGATGAGGATCTTCACACCGCCCTGCCCACAACAAAAGACAGCAGCATCAGTCACCTCCACTCACACCGGTCTGAAACTGAGATGCTCCATCGGTGTCACCAGCCCCAGCAGCTTCCTGCTGCACTGCGACGGCCTCGCCTGCCGGAGTACTTCAGATTGACAGGATTTCACTTCCATTCCGCTCGGGGTGCACTGTCCTCACTGTCCCCCCCGAAGAGTGAATATATTCCTGAGGTGAGGAATAAGATCGTGCCTCTGCTCAGCCCCGTCCTGGGGAACGGACACGCCAGCCCGCTGACCTTGACCGGGCTGGAGGTCATCACCAGGAGGTCAGGATGCTGCTAACCTCTTCACACTGAAGGTAAAGAACTCAAAGGGTAAGTCAATCCAGCTTTCACACACCACCCAGCCATACAGAAACACAAAGCGCACACAGGGAGGCCATTCAGCCCACTGTGCCTGTACTGTCTCTGTGGAAAAGTTATCCAATTAATCTGGTTTCTATCCCCCCGCCTTTGCCCCACAAATTCCCTTCCGAATCTGCTTTCCAGATTCCACAGGTTAGGCAACGTTCCTCAGCGCCTGGAGGCAAGTCCGGCTGTTCATTTCTCCTGTTGAACCAACAGTTCAAGGCAGCAGAGAAAGGACACAGAGGGCAAGAATGGTGTTCATATTTAAAACAAAGCTCCTTACCTCAGGATACGACCACTCAGGTGAAAAGTCGGTGATGGTTACTGCCTGTCCACTCTCTGTGGTGCTGCTGGGTGAAGACTGCGTCGACTCTGATGGAGTTGCTGGCCCCTCGGTAAATGGCATCTCACTGGCTGCGCCCACCAGCTCTCGGGGAGTCTGTTGCTGCTGCTGACAATAGCTGTCCATTTGGGAAGACAGGTCGGGGTAACTTGTGGAGACGTTCTGCACTCCACTGTCTGCCGGCGTGACAGGAGTGGGGTTGGTACTGTACTGTGCAAAGCCTCCACTGGTGTCGGCACTGCTGTCAGTCATGAAGTCAGATATTAGATCGGGGAACTGGCTGTCAAAGGAGATATCAAAGTGGTCGATATTGAGGTCGATGTTGGATGAAGCCACTGATGAAGAGGACAGGTCATTCTGGATTATCGTGTACAGGTCAGTCACATCGCTGCACTGTAACTCCAATGCCCCTTCAGTATCATCCGTGTTCCTGCTGGCATTGTAATGACCTTCTGATTTGACCGTGTGCTCCATGTCCACATGCTTCTGCATCTTTGTCACCTCTGTATCTCCATTTAACTGCGATGTTGTGTCCAGGGACATTTCCACCTCTGGGACCACTGCCTGGAAGCTCACCATTTGAACAGAGGATCGGAGCTCCTCCTTCACACTCCTACTGTCACTGTGTTCCTTTGGGAACTGGGAGGTTGGTTCCACCTTCAAGCTCTCGCTGACAGCAGGAGGCGCTGTCGAGGTAACAACATGACTCTTATCGTCTTCGATGAAGAACCTGTTCTGGGATGGAGGGAGGGAGGTACTGGTTGGCGTGTGTTGGCTGAAAATGCCTGTGTAGTTTTTTGGTGACTCTGTATTACTACAGTCCATCTTCTCCAGGATGGTACCAGACGGCACTAAGCTGACCTCAGTAGTAGCTGGGAATGTCCGAGTGACTGAAACAAGACTTGAACTCTGGGGGAAGGTGGAGACCTCAGAGGAGATGTGGGGGGTTCGATAATCTGAGTTTATTGCTTGTCCCAAATTCTCACTCTTGAAGTCTGGTTCCTTCTTGGGGTCGCTGTTTGGAAATCCAGAGTCGGACAAGCTGGCTGCAGTAAACGCAGTGGGACTGGTCCCAGCTTCCTTGGTCCCCCCTCCTCCCCCATATGTCTGGCCCTGCTTGGGACTGTTTAAGAAAGAGTCGGGGTCAAAGGCAGGGGAGTGGGTCTCCGAAGTGTCCATGCTGGCCTCTACAGCCTGGGACAGAATGAGGCCACCCACTGAGCTAGGCAACAGTGTCAGCCCAATGGGGCTTGCCGGTGGAGCCAAAGGCAGGTCTTGGCCGCTCAATGGACAAGCTTGGCTGTTGGAGCTGCTGGTGATGAGCTGCTGACTGGGCACCAGTCCAGTTCCACCCAAGGACACTTGCTTATCACCAATTCCTGTCATTAAGATAACAGCGTTCTGAGGGATGCTGCAGGTTACCGTGGCTACGGTGAGATTTGGCACACTGGTGGCTATGGCAACTGAGCTGAGCTCCTGACTGTAGTAGCCATTGGCTGGAGTTGTTGGCGAGTCCTGGGCAGAGTCAGCGTTCTCCAGGGCGTTAGAGGAAGTAACCTCACTGCTGCCGTTAACATGAAGGGCAGCTTTCCATACCTTCACTGCCTTTCTGTCTTGACTCTCAGTTTTACTCTCATCCTGTTCACTCTTGCTTTCGGTGCCTGAGAGATTTTGCACTTCGGTTAAGGCAGAATAGGAGCTGAGCCGAATGTCCACTTTTGGTGATATAATTCTATGTTTGGTGCTGTTACATTTATGAGGAATGCTTCCTGTTGTCCCTGTCCAATAACAATTGAAGAGAAAAATGAGCAACGATTTAAAGCACATCGTCAACAGTGAAAATTCACTTAACCCAAAACATCAACACTGGGGGGGCAGGGGGGCTGGTGGTGGAGAAACAGACACCTCAAACCCCTAAAACATCAACAGGCAGCTCTGTTACCAGGAGTGGGCACAGCAAACAGACAGAATTACCCCCAGCCCATGCTTGAGATGGGGGAGCTGTACCTCCCTCTGTTGGTCGATATCCTTGCTGACAATGTGTTGGTGCCTCCGGCCTGCAGTGAAGGCCTCATGGTGAATCAGAGCACAACGCCCAGCTCACACAAATAGTCTGGCGGTTTGGTGAGAGAATGGCAAGCTGCTGGCTCCCTCTCACCGAGAGGCAGGATTGGTGGGAGGGAGGAACAAGCATGATGCAACCTCGTGGGCAGCACATGGTGTCGCTGCATCAAATTCCCTTCGACCAACCGAGCTTGCACCACTATCCCTGGGAAAGACTGTACCTGGGTTAACTGATAAGGAAGCTTCCATAAGGTTTGAAACGTTACACTTACCAAGGCCCCTATTACAGAGGCAGGTGTGAGTGCGGGGCTGTGGCTTGGCTTGGTGGCTTTCCAGTACCTGGTGAACCAGTTGTTCAACGGAGAACTCTGTGGCTCCATTGCCGTAACTACATGTCCACTTGATGCAATGGACTGAGAGTGAAGAGAAAAATCAATGAATGTTCCTTCTCCTGTTCGAATCTTACAAGGCAGGAGGACATTCACCCATCATGCCTGGTGCAGACTCTCAAAGCGTTTTCCAATTAGACCTGCTCCCTGGCTTTCTCCCATACCACCCAAACTCCTCCGCTTCTAGTGCATGTCCAATTGCCTCCTGAATCGGATTCCACCGCCCTTTCAGGCAGCACGTGTCAGTTCATCATAACCCTCTGTCTGAAGAAATTCTTCCCATTTCCCTTCTAGTTCTTTTGCCAATTTTCTTAAATCCTGATCTCTGGTTATTAAGCCATTTGCCAGAGGAAACAGTGCCCTTCTCATCATTTTAAACACCTCGATTCAATCTCCCCCTTAACCTTCTCTGCTCTAAGGAGAACAATCCCGGCTTCTCCAGTCTCTCCACATGAACTGAACTCCCTCATCCCTGGGAACATTCTAGTAAATCTCCCTCCGCACCCTCCCCAAGGCCTGGACATCCACCCCAAAGGACAGAGCCCAGAATCATATACAAGACTCCAGCTGAGGCCTACACATGATTAATAAAGACTTAGCATAACTTCCTTGCTCTTGAATTCAGAGCCCCTATTTATGAAAATAATAGGGCTGTAATAGCCGGCGATTTGAACTACCCAAATATTAACTGGGATAGTTTTAGTGTACAAGGTAGGAGGCATCCAGGAGGACATTTTTAGCCAGTACATAGAAAGCCCAACAAGGGAGGGGGCAGTTCTGGACCTAATATTCAGAAATGAGCCTGGGCAAGTGGAAGGTGTATCTGTAGGGGAGCATTTTGGAGATAGTGACCATAACTCAGTTAGATTTAGGATAGTTGTGGAAAAGGATAAGGTTGGACCAGGAATAAAAGTTCTAAACTGGGGAAAGGCTGAGATGAGATATGATTTGGCCCAAATGGATTGGGGAGCAGCTACTTGTAGATAAAATTGTGTCAGAGCAGTGGGAGGCATTCAAGGAGGAAATAGCGAGAGTACAGGGCAAATATGTTGCCGTAAAGACAAAGGGGAGTACCAAGTCTGGAGGACCCTGGATGTTGAGAGACATAAAGGTTAAGATTAAGAAAAAAAGAGAAGCTTATGACAGATACCGAGGGCTCAATATGACAGAGTCCCTGGAGGAGTATAAAAAGTGCAGGGGGGGAAACTTAAAAACGAAATTAGGAAAGCTAAGAGAGAGTAGAGAAAGCATTTGTGGGTAGAATAAAGGAAAATCAAAAGGGGTTATTTAAATATATAAAGAGCAAGAGAATAATTAGGGAAAGAGTGGGGCCAATTAGGGGCAATAGAGGTAATGTGTATGTGGACCCGGAAGACGTGAGTACAGTCCTCAATGAATACTTTGCATCGGTCTTCACAATGGAAAAGGACGACACAGGTATAGACATCAGGGCGGAGGACTGTGAAATATTAGAGGAAATGAACAGAGACAGAGAGAGAGAGAGAGAGAGAGGAGGTACTAGCGGGTTTAGCAGCCTTAAAAGTGGGTAAACCCACAGGCCTGGATGAGATGTATCCCAGGCTGTTGAGGGAGGCAAGGGAAGAGATATCAGGGGCCCTGGCAGTAATTTTCAAATCCTCTCTGTCCACAGGTGAGGTGCCAGGGGACTGGAGAACTGCTAACGTTGTCCCATTATTAAAAAAGGGAGGAAGGGACAGACCAGGAAATTACAGGCCAGTCAGTCTGACCTCGGTGGTGGGGAAGTTACTGGAAAGAATTCTGAGGGACAGAATTTTTTGCGCTTGGAGAGACACGGATTAATCAGGGAGTCAGCGTGGATTTGTTAAGGGAAGGTTGTGTTGGACACATTTAATCGAATTTTTTGAGGAGGTAACTAGGAGTGTTGATGAGGGTAATGTATTTGATGTGGTCTACATGGACTTTAGCAAGGCTTTTGATAAGGTTCCTCATGGCAAGAAAGTAAGAGCCCATGGGATCCAAGGCAAAGTGGCACGTTGGATCCAAAACTGGCTGAGAGGCAGGAAGCAGAGGGTGATGGTAGAGAGATGTTTCCGTGACTGGAAGTCTGTTTCCAGTGGGGTTCTGTAGGGCTCGGTGCTGGGGCCCTTGCTGTTTGTGGTGTATATAAATGATTTGGATGGAAGTAGAGGGGATATGATCAAGAAGTTTGTGGATGACACAATAATTGGGAGGGTGGTAAATAGTGAGGAGGATAGCCATAAACTGCAGGAGGACATCAATGGACTGGTCAGGTGGGCAGAGCAGTGACAAATGGAATTCAACCCGGAAAAGTGTGAAGTAATGTACTTGGGGAGGGCTCACAAGGCAAGGGATTACACTATGAATGGTAGGACCCTCGAAAGTACTGAAGATCAGGGGGACCTTGGTGTGCATATCCACAGATCCCTGAAGGTAGCAGGACAGGTAGATAAGGCATTTGGGATACTTGCCTTTATTAAGAGCAGGGAGGTTATGCTGGAACTGTATAAAATGCTAGTGAGGCCACAGCTGGAGTACTGTGTGCAGTTGTGGTCACCACATTATAGGAAGGATGTGATTGCACTGGAGAGGGTGCAGAGGAGATTTCCCAGGATGCTGCCTGGGCTGGAGGGTCTGAGTATGAGGAAAGATTGGATAGGCTGGGGTTGTTTTTCTTGGAGCTACGAAGGTTGAGAGGGGACCTGATAGAGGTGGATAAGGTTATGAGGGGCATAGATAGGGTGGATAGGAAGACACTTTTTCCATTAGGAGAGGGGTCAACAACCAGGGGCCATAGATTGAAGGTAAGAGGTAGAGGCTAAGAGGGGAGTTGAGAAGTTTTTTCACCCAGAGGGTGGTGGGACTCTGGAACTCACTGCCTGAAGGGGTGGTTGAGTCAGAAACTCTCGTAACATTTACCAAGTATTTAGATATTCACTTGCATTGCCATAGCCTCCAGGGCTATGGGCCAGGGGCTGGAAAATGGGATTAATGTGGTCAGATCTTTATTGACCAGCGCTGACATGATGGGCTGAATGGCCTCCTTCTGTGCTGTAAGCGTCTATGAGTCTATATGAAGTCGAGTATCCCATGTTCTTTCTTATGCATTCACCCCATCATCCTTGAACATCCCTCAGTCCTCCGCTCCTGCACCATCCCCTCAAACTACTGCAGTGCCATTTACACTCCCCTCCCTCTCTCTGGATTGCACATCACTTCACACTTACCCATATTAAGCTGCTTCTGCCATGTATCTGCCCACTGCACCCGTGTGCCCAGTCCTCCTGAGCTCTGTGACCATCTTGCTCACTACTTCACGCTCGCCAAGTTTCGTCACATCCACAGACTTTGCACTCGCTGTACCCAGGGCGAGGTCACTTGTATACAAACACAAAAAGCCACGGCACTACGGCACTCCACTGCACCTCTCAATTCACTGAGAAAACCATCTGCTGGGACCATCACTGGGTGCAGGACGGTCTCTGTGCAGGTAGATTATCCCCTTCCCATTCTGCTGCCCTCAGCCTCACTCTGGGTGCAATTCCGGCCGCTGGGAGTGCTGGAGGCTATCCGACCAGGAAGAGCATCACAGTCACAGTCAAGAGCATGTTTGCCCTCAGCTGATGTCCAAGCACAGCAGGGGTGACCAGCTCATTACTTGAAGCAGGAACCCTGACTTATCTTGACCCCACACTAACCCAGAGAGCCCTGTAGTGGAAGGGTCAGCTCGCCACCCTCACACTGGCTGGGACCAGCTCACTGGCTCCCAGCTTGTCATGCTGCCCAGTGACTTGGGGTCACAGTGACGATTCTCTCCTGGGGGTTAACATTAATTCTCCCACTTCCCAGGATTTAAAGTGAAAGCAGGGTGAGGCTGAGGGTGTGAAAGATCCACAGGGAAAGTCTTACACATGGGCCTCAGCTGACAAATGAGTTCTTCCCTCGACCACTTCAGCCACTCCTTCCGGTCGCTGTTCACAGAGCACAGGATGGGCCCACACATTTTACCACAGTCCTCCGGAACTGGCACGTTCAGGTAGTGCACTAACACGATGTCAGGATTCTGCAGGAACAGGGTTCACAAAACATCAGTAACTTGGAGCAGCCATCAGACAAGACAGGTTAACACCACCGTCATCCAGCGCAGTTAGACACCAAAGCCCATTGAAGGAGGAATAAACCGAGCAAATTACAGGTTCTCGGGAGGGGCCTGGGAGGTCTCTGTGTGTGTGGGTGGGAGGTCTGTGTGTGTGGGTGGGTGGGAGGTCTCTGTGAGTGTGGGTGGGAGGTCTCTGTGTGGGTGGGTGGGAGGTCTCTGTGTGTGTGGGTGGGAGGTCTGTGTGTGTGGGTGGGAGGTCTCTGTGTGGTTGGGAGGTCTCTGTGTGGGTGGGAGGTCTCTGTGTGTGGGTGGGAGGTCTGTGTGTGTGAGTGGGAGGTCTGTGTGTGTGAGTGGGAGGTCTGTGTGTGTGAGTGGGAGGTCTGTGTGTGTGTGGGTGGGAGGTCTGTGTGTGTGGGTGGGAGGTCTCTGTGTGTGAGTGGGAGGTCTGTGTGTGTGTGGGTGGGAGGTCTGTGTGTGTGGGTGGGAGGTCTCTGTGTGTGGGTGGGAGGTCTGTGTGTGTGGGTGGGAGGTCTGTGTGTGTGTGGGTGGGAGGTCTGTGTGTGTGGGTGGGAGGTCTCTGTGTGTGGGTGGGAGGTCTCTGTGTGCGGGTGGGAGGTCTCTGTGTGCGGGTGGGAGGTGTCTGTGTGTGGGTGGGAGATCTCTGTGTGTGGGTGGGAGGTCTGTGTGTGTGGGTGGGAGGTCTCCGTGTGTGGGTGGGAGGTGTCTGTGTGTGGGTGGGAGGTCTGTGTGTGTGGGTGGGAGGTCTGTGTGTGTGGGTGGGAGGTCTGTGTGTGTGGGTGGGAGGTCTCCCTGTGTGGGTGGGAGATCTCCCTGTGTGGGTGGGAGGTCTCCGTATGTGGGTGGGAGGTCTGTGTGTGTGGGTGGGAGGTCTGTGTGTGTGGGTGGGAGGTCTCTGTGTGTGTGGGTGGGAGGTCTGTGTGTGTGGGTGGGAGGTCTCTGTGTGGTTGGGAGGTCTCTGTGTGGGTGGGAGGTCTCTGTGTGTGGGTGGGAGGTCTGTGTGTGTGAGTGGGAGGTCTGTGTGTGTGAGTGGGAGGTCTGTGTGTGTGAGTGGGAGGTCTGTGTGTGTGTGGGTGGGAGGTCTGTGTGTGTGGGTGGGAGGTCTGTGTGTGTGAGTGGGAGGTCTGTGTGTGTGTGGGTGGGAGGTCTGTGTGTGTGGGTGGGAGGTCTCTGTGTGTGGGTGGGAGGTCTGTGTGTGTGGGTGGGAGGTCTGTGTGTGTGTGGGTGGGAGGTCTGTGTGTGTGGGTGGGAGGTCTCTGTGTGTGGGTGGGAGGTCTGTGTGTGTGGGTGGGAGGTCTCTGTGTGTGGGTGGGAGGTCTGTGTGTGTGGGTGGGAGGTCTGTGTGTGTGTGGGTGGGAGGTCTGTGTGTGTGGGTGGGAGGTCTGTGTGTGTGGGTGGGAGGTCTCTGTGTGTGGGAGGGAGGTCTCTGTGTGTGGGTGGGAGGTCTGTGTGTGTGGGTGGGAGGTCTGTGTGTGTGGGTGGGAGGTCTCCCTGTGTGGGTGGGAGATCTCCCTGTGTGGGTGGGAGGTCTCCGTATGTGGGTGGGAGGTCTGTGTGTGTGGGTGGGAGGTCTGTGTGTGTGGGTGGGAGGTCTGTGTGTGTGGGTGGGAGGTCTCTGTCTGTGGGTGGGAGGTCTGCGTGTGTGGGTGGGAGGTCTCTGTGTGCGGGTGGGAGGTCTCTGTGTGCGGGTGGGAGGTGTCTGTGTGTGGGTGGGAGATCTCTGTGTGTGGGTGGGAGGTCTGTGTGTGTGGGTGGGAGGTCTCCGTGTGTGGGTGGGAGGTGTCTGTGTGTGGGTGGGAGGTCTGTGTGTGTGGGTGGGAGGTCTGTGTGTGTGGGTGGGAGGTCTCTGTGTGTGGGTGGGAGGTCTCTGTGTGGGTGGGAGGTCTGTGTGTGTGGGTGGGAGGTCTCTGTGTGTGGTTGGGAGGTCTGTGTGTGTGTGGGTGGGAGGTCTCTGTGTGGTTGGGAGGTCTCTGTGTGTGGGAGGGAGGTCTCTGTGTGTGGGTGGGAGGTCTCCCTGTGTGGGTGGGAGATCTCCCTGTGTGGGTGGGAGGTCTCCGTATGTGGGTGGGAGGTCTGTGTGTGTGGGTGGGAGGTCTGTGTGTGTGGGTGGGAGGTCTCTGTGTGGGTGGGAGGTCTCTGTGTGTGGGTGGGAGGTCTCTGTGTGCGGGTGGGAGGTCTCTGTGTGCGGGTGGGAGGTCTCTGTGTGTGGGTGGGAGGTCTCTGTGTGTGGGTGGGAGGTCTCTGTGTGTGGGTGGGAGGTCTCTGTGTGCGGGTGGGAGGTCTCTGTGTGCGGGTGGGAGGTGTCTGTGTGTGGGTGGGAGATCTCTGTGTGTGGGTGGGAGGTCTGTGTGTGTGGGTGGGAGGTCTCCGTGTGTGGGTGGGAGGTGTCTGTGTGTGGGTGGGAGGTCTGTGTGTGTGGGTGGGAGGTCTCTGTGTGTGGGTGGGAGGTCTCTGTGTGTGGGTGGGAGGTCTCTGTGTGTGGGTGGGAGGTCTCTGTGTGCGGGTGGGAGGTCTCTGTGTGGGAGGGAGGTCTGTGTGTGTGGGTGGGAGGTCTCTGTGTGTGGGTGGGAGGTCTGTGTGTGTGGGTGAGAGGTCTCTGTGTGTGGGTGGGAGGTCTGTGTGTGTGTGGGTGGGAGGTCTCTGTGTGTGGGTGGGAGGTCTCTGTGTGTGGGTGGGAGGTCTGTGTGTGTGGGTGGGAGGTCTGTGTGTGTGGGTGGGAGGTCTGTGTGTGTGGGTGGGAGGTCTCTGTGTGTGGGTGGGAGGTCTGTGTGTGTGTGGGTGGGAGGTCTCTGTGTGGTTGGGAGGTCTCTGTGTGGGAGGGAGGTCTGTGTGTGTGGGTGGGAGGTCTCTGTGTGTGGGTGGGAGGTCTCCCTGTGTGGGTGGGAGGTCTCCGTATGTGGGTGGGAGGTCTGTGTGTGTGGGTGGGAGGTCACTGTGTGGATGGGAGGTCTCTGTGTGTGTGGGTGGGAGGTCTCTGTGTGTGGGTGGGAGGTCTCTGTGTGCGGGTGGGAGGTCTCTGTGTGCGGGTGGGAGGTGTCTGTGTGTGGGTGGGAGATCTCTGTGTGTGGGTGGGAGGTCTCTTGTGTGCGGGTGGGAGGTGTCTGTGTGTGCGTGGGAGGTGTCTGTGTGTGGGTGGGAGGTCTGTGTGTGTGGGTGGGAGGTCTCTTGTGTGTGGGTGGGAGGTCTGTGTGTGTGGGTGGGAGGTCTGCGTGTGTGGGTGGGAGGTCTGTGTGTGTGGGTGGGAGGTCTGTGTGTGTGGGTGGGAGGTCTGTGTGTGTGGGTGGGAGGTCTGTGTGTGTGGGTGGGAGGTCTGTGTGTGTGGGTGGGAGGTCTGTGTGTGCGGGTGGGAGGTCTCTGTGTGGGTGGGAGGTCTCTGTGTGTGGGTGGGAGGTCTCTGTGTGTGGGTGGGAGGTCTCTGTGTGTGGGTGGGAGGTCTGTGTGTGTGGGTGGGAGGTCTGTGTGTGTGGGTGGGAGGTCTGTGTGTGTGGGTGGGAGGTCTGTGTGTGTGGGTGGGAGGTCTCTCTGTGTGGGTGGGAGGTCTGTGTGTGTGGGTGGGAGGTCTCTGTGTGCAGGTGGGAGGTCTCTGTGTGTGGGTGGGAGGTCTGTGTGTGTGTGTGTGGGTGGGAGGTCTCTGTGTGCGTGTGGGTGGGAGGTCTCTGTGTGTGGGTGGGAGGTCTGTGTGTGTGGGTGGGAGGTCTGTGTGTGGGTGGGTAGGAGGTCTCTGTGTGTGGGTGGGAGGTCTCTGTGTGTGTGTGGGTGGGAGGTCTGTGTGTGTGTGGGTGGGAGGTCTCTGTGTGTGTGGGTGGGAGGTCTCTGTGTCTGGGTGGGAGGTCTGTGTGTGTGTGTGGGTGGGAGGTCTCTGTGTGTGGGTGGAAGGTCTCTGTGTGTGGGTGGGAGGTCTGTGTGTGGGTGGAAGGTCTCTGTGTGTGGGTGGGAGGTCTCTGTGTGGGTGGGAGGTCTGTGTGTGTGGGTGGGAGGTCTGTGTGTGTGTGGGTGGGAGGTCTGTGTGTGTGTGGGTGGGAGGTCTGTGTGTGTGGGTGGGAGGTCTCTGTGTGTGGGTGGGAGGTCTCTGTCTGTGGGTGGGAGGTCTGTGTGTGTGTGGGTGGGAGGTCTGTGTGTGTGGGTGGGACATCTTTGTGTGTGGGTGGGAGGTCTGTGTGTGTGTGGGTGGGAGGTCTCTGTGTGCGGGTGGGAGGTCTGTGTGTGTGGGTGGAAGGTCTCTGTGTGTGGGTGGGAGGTCTGTGTGTGTGGGTGGGAGGTCTCTGTGTGTGGGTGGGAGGTCTCTGTGTGTGTGTGGGTGGGAGGTCTGTGTGTGTGGGTGGGAGGTCTGTGTGTGTGTGGGTGGGAGGTCTCTGTGTGTGGGTGGAAGGTCTCTGTGTGTGTGTGGGTGGGAGGTCTCTGTGTGTGGGTGGGAGGTCTGTGTGTGGGTGGGAGGTCTGTGTGTGTGTGGGTGGGAGGTGTGTGTGTGTGTGGGTGGGAGGTCTGTGTGTGTGTGGGTGGGAGGTCTCTGTGTGCGGGTGGGAGGTCTCTGTGTGCGGGTGGGAGGTCTCTGTGTGCGGGTGGGAGGTCTCTGTGTGGGTGGGAGGTCTCTGTGTGTGGGTGGGAGTTCTGTGTGTGTGGGTGGGAGTTCTGTGTGTGTGGGTGGGAGTTCTGTGTGTGTGTGTGGGTGGGAGGTCTCTGTGTGTGGGTGGGAGGTCTGCGTGTGTGGGTGGGAGGTCTCTGTGTGCGGGTGGGAGGTGTCTGTGTGTGGGTGGGAGGTCTGTGTGTGTGTGTGGGAGGTCTGCGTGTGTGGGTGGGAGGTCTCTGTGTGCGGGTGGGAGGTCTCTGTGTGCGGGTGGGAGGTCTCTGTGTGCGGGTGGGAGGTGTCTGTGTGTGGGTGGGAGGTCTCTGTGTGTGGGTGGGAGGTCTGTGTGTGTGGGTGGGAGGTCTCTGTGTGTGTGGGTGGGAGGTCTCTGTGTGTGGGTGGGAGGTCTCTGTGTGTGGGTGGGAGGTCTCTGTGTGTGGGTGGGAGGTCTGTGTGTGTGGGTGGGAGGTCTCTGTGTGTGTGGGTGGGAGGTCTCTGTGTGTGTGGGTGGGAGGTCTCTGTGTGTGGGTGGGAGGTCTGCGTGTGTGGGTGGGAGGTCTCTGTGTGTGGGTGGGAGGTCTGCGTGTGTGGGTGGGAGGTCTCTGTGTGTGGGTGGGAGGTCTGTGTGTGTGTGGGTGGGAGGTCTCTGTGTGTGGGTGGGAGGTCTCTGTGTGTGGGTGGGAGGTCTCTGTGTGTGGGTGGGAGGTCTCTGTGTGTGGGTGGGAGGTCTCTGTGTGTGGGTGGGAGGTCTGTGTGTGTGGGTGGGAGGTCTGTGTGTGTGGGTGGGAGGTCTGCGTGTGTGGGTGGGAGGTCTCTGTGTGCGTGGGTGGGAGGTCTCTGTGTGTGTGGGTGGGAGGTCTGTGTGTGTGTGGGTGGGAGGTCTCTGTGTGTGTGGGTGGGAGGTCTCTGTGTGTGGGTGGGAGGTCTCTCTGTGTGGGTGGGAGGTCTGTGTGTGGGTGGGAGGTCTGCGTGTGTGTGGGTGGGGGGTCTGTGTGTGTGGGTGGGAGGTCACTGTGTGTGGGTGGGAGGTCTGTGTGTGTGTGGGTGGGAGGTCTGTGTGTGTGGGTGGGAGGTCTGTGTGCGTGGGTGGGAGGTCACTGTGTGTGGGTGGGAGGTCTGTGTGTGTGTGGGTGGGAGGTCTCTGTGTGTGGGTGGGAGGTCTCTGTGTGTGGGTGGGAGGTCTGTGTGTGTGGGTGGGAGGTCTCTGTGTGTGGGTGGGAGGTCTGTGTGTGTGGGTGGGAGGTCTCTGTGTGTGGGTGGGAGGTCTGTGTGCGTGGGTGGGAGGTCTGTGTGTGTGTGTGTGGGAGGTCTGTGTGTGTGTGGGTGGAAGGTCTGTGTGTGTGGGTGGGAGGTCTCTGTGTGTGTGTGGGTGGGAGGTCTGTGTGTGTGTGGGTGGGAGGTCTCTGTGTGTGTGTGGGAGGTCTCTGTGTGTGGGTGGGAGGTCTGTGTGCGTGGGTGGGAGGTCTGTGTGTGTGTGTGTGGGAGGTCTGTGTGTGTGTGGGTGGAAGGTCTGTGTGTGTGTGTGGGAGGTCTGTGTGTGTGGGTGGGAGGTCTCTGTGTGTGTGTGGGTGGGAGGTCTGTGTGTGTGTGGGTGGGAGGTCTCTGTGTGTGTGTGGGTGGGAGGTCTGTGTGTGTGTGGGTGGGAGGTCTGTGTGTGTGTGTGGGAGGTCTCTGTGTGTGGGTGGGAGGTCTCTGTGTGTGGGTGGGAGGTCTGTGTGTGTGGGTGGGAGGTCTCTGTGGGTGGGTGGGAGGTCTCTGTGGGTGGGTGGGAGGTCTGTGTGTGTGGGTGGGAGGTCTGTGTGTGTGTGGGTGGGAGGTCTCTGTGTGTGGGTGGGAGGTCTCTGTGTGCGGGTGGGAGGTCTGTGTGTGTGGGTGGGAGGTCTCTGTGTGTGGGTGGGAGGTCTGTGTGTGTGGGTGGGAGGTCTCTGTGGGTGGGTGGGAGGTCTGTGTGTGTGTGGGTGGGAGGTCTGTGTGTGTGGGTGGGAGGTCTCTGTGTGTGTGTGGGTGGGAGGTCTGTGTGTGTGGGTGGGAGGTCTGTGTGTGTGTGTGGGAGGTCTCTCTGTGTGGGTGGGAGGTCTCTGTGGGTGGGTGGGAGGTCTGTGTGTGGGTGGGAGGTCTGCGTGTGTGTGGGTGGGAGGTCTGTGTGTGTGGGTGGGAGGTCACTGTGTGTGGGTGGGAGGTCTGTGTGTGTGTGGGTGGGAGGTCTGTGTGTGTGGGTGGGAGGTCTGTGTGCGTGGGTGGGAGGTCTGTGTGCGTGGGTGGGAGGTCTCTGTGTGTGGGTGGGAGGTCTCTGTGTGTGGGTGGGAGGTCTCTGTGTGTGGGTGGGAGGTCTGTGTGTGTGGGTGGGAGGTCTCTGTGTGTGGGTGGGAGGTCTGTGTGTGTGGGTGGGAGGTCTCTGTGTGTGGGTGGGAGGTCTGTGTGCGTGGGTGGGAGGTCTGTGTGTGTGTGGGTGGGAGGTCTGTGTGTGTGGGTGGAAGGTCTGTGTGTGTGTGTGTGGGAGGTCTGTGTGTGTGTGGGTGGAAGGTCTGTGTGTGTGGGTGGGAGGTCTCTGTGTGTGTGTGGGTGGGAGGTCTGTGTGTGTGTGGGTGGGAGGTCTCTGTGTGTGTGTGGGTGGGAGGTCTGTGTGTGTGTGTGGGTGGGAGGTCTGTGTGTGTGTGTGGGAGGTCTCTGTGTGTGGGTGGGAGGTCTCTGTGTGTGGGTGGGAGGTCTCTGTGTGTGGGTGGGAGGTCTCTGTGTGTGGGTGGGAGGTCTCTGTGGGTGGGTGGGAAGTCTCTGTGGGTGGGTGGGAGGTCTCTGTGGGTGGGTGGGAGGTCTCTGTGTGTGGGTGGGAGGTCTGTGTGTGTGTGGGTGGGAGGTCTGTGTGTGTGTGGGTGGGAGGTCTCTGTGTGCGGGTGGGAGGTCTCTGTGTGTGGGTGGGAGGTCTCTGTGTGTGGGTGGGAGGTCTGTGTGTGTGGGTGGGAGGTCTCTGTGGGTGGGTGGGAGGTCTGTGTGTGTGTGGGTGGGAGGTCTGTGTGTGTGTGTGTGTGGGTGGGAGGTCTCTGTGGGTGGGTGGGAGGTCTGTGTGTGTGTGGGTGGGAGGTCTGTGTGTGGGTGGGAGGTCTGTGTGTGGGTGGGAGGTCTGTGTGTGTGGGTGGGAGGTCTGTGTGTGTGTGTGGGAGGTCTGTGTGTGTGGGTGGGAGGTCTGTGTGTGTGGGTGGGAGGTCTGTGTGTGTGTGTGTGGGAGGTCTGTGTGTGTGGGTGGGAGGTCTGTGTGTGTGTGGGTGGGAGGTCTGTGTGTGTGGGTGGGAGGTCTGCGTGTGGGTGGGAGGTCTGTGTGTGTGGGTGGGAGGTCTGTGTGTGGGTGGGAGGTCTGCGTGTGTGGGTGGGAGGTCTGTGTGTGTGGGTGGGAGGTCTGTGTGTGTGTGTGTGGGAGGTCTGTGTGTGTGGGTGGGAGGTCTGTGTGTGTGTGTGTGGGAGGTCTGTGTGTGTGGGTGGGAGGTCTGTGTGTGTGGGTGGGAGGTCTGTGTGTGTGGGTGGGAGGTCTGTGTGTGTGGGTGGGAGGTCTGTGTGTGGGTGGGAGGTCTGTGTGTATGGGTGGGAGGTCTGCGTGTGTGGGTGGGAGGTCTGTGTGTGTGGGTGGGAGGTCTGTGTGTGGGTGGGAGGTCTGTGTGTATGGGTGGGAGGTCTGCGTGTGTGGGTGGGAGGTCTCTGTGTGGGTGGGAGGTCTGTGTGTGTGGGTGGGAGGTCTGTGTGTGGGTGGGAGGTCTGTGTGTATGGGTGGGAGGTCTGTGTGTGTGTGGGTGGGAGGTCTGTGTGTATGGGTGGGAGGTCTGTGTGTGTGGGTGGGAGGTCTGTGTGTGGGTGGGAGGTCTGCGTGTGGGTGGGAGGTCTGTGTGGGTTGAACGTCACATGAATAGATGTGTCACCTGGCAGGTTTCACTTGTATTTTCTAATCCACTCTCTGTAGAACAGGGAAACTCCCAGCTCCCCCCAACCGCAGTAAATGATCCTTTGGTAGGTGCAGCTTGCTGATCTTTCCTGGCACATTAAACCCGTAAATACAAACTATTTATTTTTAACTAAAGTTGAGCTGCCTTGTTAATAACTGAGACACTGAATTAACAGTTTGTCTCTGGCGATGAAGCAGACCCTTACATCCATCCCAATGCCCCCCAGGTTTTATGGTGGAATCACACTAACAGTACAGGGCCTTTCACTTGATAAGACAAATTTCAAACCCTGACAAGTTTGCTGTCTCGCCAGGTTTAAATAAACAACTCTTTATCCAGAGAATCGGACAATCATCCCACCAAATCATCTGACAGCCTCAGTAAGAAATGGGAATGAAAAGTCATTACCATTTCTGTCTTACTGATACTCACTCTCTCTGCCCCCAGCTGAAGATTGTTGCTACGCTCACTGGTGCCTCCGCTCCTTACCCAGACAACCATGATTCAGCTGTGAGCCTGGAAAGTCAGTGTGGACAGGGTATCCCATTGTGGGGGGTGTCACAGCTGATTTGCAGGCTGCACTCACCTACAATCCACCCGCTGTACAGCAGGGGGCCCTGGTGAGCTGGCAGAATGAACCTGCCCAGCACAGGAGCACACACCGATCCCATGGGGATCTGCACTGGGTGTGGAACCACAAGCTTCCCTCAGCTACACGGCTCAATGCCACTGCCAGTCCACAATCAGGAAAGCAAGCGACGCGAGGAGCACATTCTGAGTGAATGACTGTGCTCTCACTCCCCTATTCCCCATATAAAAAAGACAGGATTCCTGCCTATTCTTTGAAACTTGAATGCAATGAGGATCAGTTTGTGATTCTCACAACAGAAACACTCCAAGTCTTCCTCACTGTCACAGGAAACAGTCAGTGTAAGTAACACACAATGTTATATACAACACTCAGTGTAAGTAACACACAATGTTATATACAACACTCAGTGTAAGTAACACACAATGTTATATACAACACTCAGTGTAAGTAACACACAATGTTATATACAACACTCAATGTAAGTAACACAATGTTATATACAACACCCAGTGTAAGTAACACACAATGTTATGTACAACACCCAGTGTAAGCAACACACAATGTTATATACAACACCCAGTGTAAGTAACACACAATGTTATATACAACACTCAGTGTAAGTAACACACAATGTTATATACAACACCCAGTGTAAGTAACACACAATGTTATATACAACACTCAGTGTAAGTAACACACAATGTTATATACAACACTCAGTGTAAGTAACACACAATGTTATATAGACCACTCAGTGTAAGTAACACACAATGTTATATACAACACTCAGTGTAAGTAACACACAATGTTATATACAACACTCAGTGTAAGTAACACAATGTTATATACAACACCCAGTGTAAGCAACACACAATGTTATATACAACACCCAGTGTAAGTAACACACAATGTTATGTACAACACTCAGTGTAAGCAACACACAATGTTATATACAACACCCAGTGTAAGCAACACACAATGTTATATACAACACCCAGTGTAAGTAACACACAATGTTATATACAACACCCAGTGTAAGTAACACACAATGTTATATACAACACCCAGTGTAAGTAACACACAATGTTATATACAACACTCAGTGTAAGTAACACACAATGTTATATACAACACCCAATGTAAGTAACACACAATGTTATAAACAACACTCAGTGTAAGCAACACACAATGTTATATACAACACTCAGTGTAAGCAACACACAATGTTATATACAACACCCAGTGTAAGCAACACACAATGTTATATACAACACCCAGTGTAAGTAACACACAATGTTATATACAACACCCAGTGTAAGTAACACACAATGTTATATACAACACCCAGTGTAAGTAACACACAATGTTATATACAACACTCAGTGTAAGTAACACACAATGTTATATACAACACCCAGTGTAAGTAACACACAATGTTATAAACAACACTCAGTGTAAGTAACACACAATGTTATATACAACACCCAGTGTAAGTAACACACAATGTTATATACAACACTCAGTGTAAGTAACACACAATGTTATATACAACACTCAGTGTAAGTAACACACAACGTTATATACAACACCCAGTGTAAGCAACACACAATGTTATATACAACACCCAGTGTAAGTAACACACAATGTTATATACAACACTCAGTGTAAGTAACACACAATGTTATATACAACACCCAGTGTAAGTAACACACAATGTTATATACAACACTCAGTGTAAGCAACACACAATGTTATATACAACACTCAGTGTAAGTAACACACAATGTTATATACAACACCCAGTGTAAATAACACACAATGTTATATACAACACCCAGTGTAAGTAACACACAATGTTATATACAACACCCAGTGTAAGCAACACACAATGTTATATACAACACTCAGTGTAAGTAACACACAATGTTATATACAGCACAGTGTAAGCAACACACAATGTTATATACAACACTCAGTGTAAGTAACACACAATGTTATATACAGCACAGTGTAAGTAACACACAATGTTATATACAACACTCAGTGTAAGTAACACACAATGTTATATACAACACAGTGTAAGTAACACACAATGTTATATACAGCACAGCAAGAGCAGGAATGACTTCAAGGTCAGAATCCCATCTCCAAACTGATCAAAAATCTTGCTGGACAGGAACCCATTTTCCCAGCTCAGGCACCTCGACCCCCACCCTCAACTCTACCCTCAACCCCACCCTCAACCCACACCCTCAACACCCACCCTCAACCCTCACCCTCAACTCAACCTCAACCCTCACCCTCAACCTCCACCTTCAACCCTACCCTCAACACCCACCCTCAACCCCCACCCTCAACCCTCACCCTCAACCCTACCCTCAACCCCACCCTCAACCCACACCCTCAACCCCACCCTCAACACCCACCCTCAACCCCACCCTCAACCCTACCCTCAACACCCACCCTCAACCCTACCCTCAACTCAACCTCAACACCCACCCTCAACCCCATCCTCAACCCTACCCTCAACCCCCACCCTCAACCCTACCCTCAACCCCACCCTCAACCCTACCCTCAACACCCACCCTCAACCCCCACCCTCAACCCTACCCTCAACTCAACCTCAACACCCACCCTCAACCCCATCCTCAACCCTACCCTCAACCCCCACCCTCACCCTACCCTCAACCCCACCCTCAACCCTACCCTCAACACCCACCCTCAACCCCCACCCTCAACCCTACCCTCAACTCAACCTCAACCCCCACCTTCAACCCTACCCTCAACCCCCACCCTCAACACCCACCCTCAACCCCCAACCTCAACCCTCACCCTCAACCCTCACCCTCAACTCACCCTCAACCCCACCCCCTCCCACATCAGCCTCGCCCTGGGGCACGTCCACCCTCAACCCTCTACCCCACCCTCAACCCTACTCTCAACCCCCACCCTCAACCCTCACCCTCAGCCCCACTCTCAACCCCCACCCTCAGCCCCACTCTCAACCTCCACCCTCAACCCCCCACCCTCAATCCCACTCACTCCCACATCAGCCTCGCCCTGGGGGGGCACATCGTCCCCCACCCTCAACCTCACCCCCTCCCACATTCACCTCGCCCTGGGGCACCTCGACCTCCACCCTCAACCTCACACTCTCCCACATCAGCCCCACCCCGGGCAACCTCGAGCGCTGCTCTCCACCCCCTCCCCCCCGCTCACCCCCAGCAGCCCCACCCCGGGGTATCTGGCCCCTCCGTCAGCCCCATGTCTCCCTGAGACCCCACAACTGCCTCCCCTGCCCTTCCCCGGGTTTCCTCAAGACCCCCCACCCTGGGGTTACTCAGTCTCCCCCCCACCTGCCCCCACCCCCTCTGCTGCCTGACCCCAGCCCTGGGGTTCCTCAACATTCCCCACCCCCCCACCCCCCCACCCCCCACCCCGGGATACCTCTCTCTGTGACCCTATCCTGAGGTTCATCAGGCTCCACTGTCACTCCAATCGTTCCTTACTGACTCCCACAGGGTGTGTGGTGCCCCTCTGTACCTCTGCCCACGCCCACATTTCACTGTCTCAGCTCCGCAGAGCATGGCCAGGACAGTGCCACTTTCAGCTCTCCAGAAACCACGGCCCATCTACAACTCTGCTGCGCAAGTCCTGTCTGTCCGTCACCCGCTGTGCCCACCGACCCACACTGCCTCTCGGTGAAGCAATGCCTGCGTTTTCCAATCCTTCTTTTCCAATCCCTCTCTACTCTTCGCCCACTCCCTGTCTCTGTAATCTCCTCCAGCCCCAGCACCCTCCCAGATATCTGAGCTCCTGCAGTTCCATCCACTCTCCTTGAATTTCGGACTCCTAAGCACCCCGATTCTAACTGGACGATGTGCCTCCTACTGCCTGGGCTAAGAGCGCCGGAATCCCCTCCCTCAACCTCTCCTTTCCTTCCTTTAACACCTCCCTCTTTGACCAAGCTGTGGGTCACCTGTCCCTAATATCTCAATACATGGCTCCGTGTCAAGTTATTCATTGTTAATGCTCCAGGGACACACACCAGGACCAGCTACTACACTGAAAGTGTGATATCAATACCAGTTATTGTTGTGGTGAAGGGCATCATCCACATGGTTGTGGGTGGGATGCAGGACAGGTCATTTATAAAATCAATTTTCTCTCATTGTCTTGGATATGGAAAACGGGACCATCCTGGGAGAAGTTTGACTTTGTCCATTTCTGAAGGTGGGTGCGTTCAGGATGCGTTTCTGTTCACCGTGTGTCTGAACCAGGGCCTCCTACCTGCAGAAGCCAGTAGCACCTTCTGTGGAACGTCGGAACGATGGACGAATGCACATAGCAGCCGTATAGACACTGTTGAAGCAAGTGAGGAAAGGATTAGTCGGTCTTACTCCAGCTTACGCTGCCGACAGCTGCTGTGATCCAAGCTAGAGACACATCAGTAGTTTCTTAGTTTGAAAGGTCCGTTTCACACCAATGTACACACACACTGCACCGGTTTGTAGAGTTAGATCATGAATCAGCCCTGATCCTACTGAAGGGTGGAAGAGGCTGCAGGGGGAGACAGGGTATCCTCCCTGACCCATGCGGGGGCCGTGGAGGGGAGCTTGGAGCTGCAGTCTTCCCATGCCCTTGTCTGAGAAGATGGAGCTGACAATGGAGGTGCCACTGTAAAAGGAGGAGTCTCACTGCACAGAGTGTTCCTCTGCTTTAACAGGAGCAGTAACAAGGCTCCTGGGCTCAGTGCACTATCACATCACAGACATCCTGCTGAGGACAAGGATAGTCCACAGTGACCAGAGCTCCCATCACCCCACGCTCTCCTTGTGGTACTGAGTACCAAACTTACATGCACCTGGGGAATGGGCCTATCTCACATTGCAAATTGGTCCTTACCATCCATTTTAAAATTACCATCTTTGTTTTCAAAACCTCACTCCCCCTCCCTATGTCTGTAACAAGCACCATAAGTCCCCAACATCCCTGCGCTCCTACAATTCTGCCCGTTCCCCCAGTGATTCTGAGTAACAGGCACACACGCACACACACTCCTCACAGTAAAACTGAGTAACATGCAGACACACACACACACACACTCCTCACAGTGACTCTAACTAACAAGCACAGATGCAATGCTCACAATGAAACTGAGTAACAGGCACACACACACACTCCTCACAGTGACACTAACAATCACACACACAGTCCTCACAGTGACACTGAGTAACAGGCACACACACTCCTCACAGTAAAACTGAGTAACAGGCACACACACACACTCCTCACAGTGACACTAACAATCACACACACAGTCCTCACAGTGACACTGAGTAACAGGCACACACACTCCTCACAGTAAAACTGAGTAACAGACACACACACATACACACACAAACACACACTCCTCACAGTATCACTAACAAACACAGACGCAATGCTCACAGTGACACTGAGTAACAGGCACACGAACACACACTCCGCAGAGTGACACTGAGTAACAGGTGCATACACACATTCCTCACAGTAAAACTGAATAACAAGTACACACAGTTCTCACAGTGATGCTGTGTAACAAGTATACACACACACCTCACAGTGAACTCAGTAACAAGCACACAAACACACTCCACACAGTGACACTGAGTAACAGGCACACACACTCCTCAGAGTGACAGAGTAACAAGCACACACACACTGCTCAAAGTGACAATGAGTAACAAGCACACACACAGTCCTCACAGTGACACTGAGTAACAGGCACACACTCCTCAGTAAAACTGAGTAACAGGCACACACACACACACACACTCCTCACAGTGTCACTAACAAGCACAGACACAACACTCACAGTGACACTGAGTAACAGGCACACATACACACACTCTGCACAGTGACACTGAGTAACAGGTGCACACACAAACTCCTCACAGTAAAACTAAATAACAAGCACACACAGTCCTCACAGTGACGCTGTGTAACAGGCACACGCACTCCTCAGAATGACAGAGTAACAAGCACACACACACTGCTCACAGTGACAATGAGTAACAAGTACACACACATAGTCCTCACAGCAACAACACAGTCTTCACAGTGACACTAAGTAACAGTCAAACACACACACACACACTCCTCAGTGACTGAGTAACAGGCACACACACTTTGCAGTGACACTGAGTAAAAAACACACGCACATTCCTCACAGTGACACTAACAAATACAGGCACACTGCTCACAGTGACACTAAGTAACACGCACACACACACAGCCCTCACAGTGACACTGAGTAACAGACACACACTCCTCACAGTAAAACTGAGTAACAGGCACACACACACACTCTTCACAGAAACTGAGTAACAAGCACACACACAGTCCTCACAGTGACACTGAGTAACAAGGGCACACACACAGTCCTTACTGTGAACTCCGTAACAAGCACACACACACTCCTCACAGTGATACTAACAAGCACAGGCACACAGTCCTCACAGTGACACTGAGTAACAATCACACACTCCTCACAGTGACACTGAGTAACAGACACACTCTTCACAGTGACACTGAGAACCAAGGGTACACACACAATCCTAACAGTGAGACTGAGTAACAAGCACTAGCACACACTCCTCTCAGTGACAATGAGTAACAGGTACACACACACTCCTCACAGTGACACTGAGTAATAGGTACACACACGCTCCTCACAGTGACACTAAGTAACAAGCACAAACATGCACTCCTGCAGTGACAGAGTAACAGGCACACACACGCAAACACAGTCCTCACAGTGAAACTGAGTAACAGGCGCACACACACACACTCCCCTCAGTGACACTAAGTAACAGGCATACACACACTCCTCACAGTGACACTGAATAACAGGCATGCACTCACACTCTTTGCAGTGACACTGTAACAAAAACATATACACATTCCTCACCATGACACTGAGTAACAAGCGCACATGCTCCTCACAGTGACTCTCAGTAACAAGCACACACACACACACTGCTCACAGCAACACTCACTGACAGGCACACACGCACATTCCTCAGTGACACTGAGTAACAGACACAAACACACACTTCTCAAAGTGATACTGAGTGACAAGCGCACACATTCCTCAGTGACACTGAGTAAAGGTGCACACACAGACACACACACACACACACACTCCCCAGAGTGACATTGAATGACAGATACACATACACACTCCTCACATTGACACTGTGTAACACATGCACAATACACTTTTCACAGTGACACTGTGTAACAGAGGCACACACACACTCCTCACAGTGACACTGAGTAATAGGCACATACACACACTCCTCACAGTGACACTGAGTAACAGGCACATACACACACACTCCCCTCAGTGACACTGAGTAGTAGGCGCACACATATTCTTCACAGTGACACTGAGTAACAGGCACACAAATACTCTGTGCAGTGACACTGTAACAAAAATACACACACATTCCTCACCATGACACTGAGTAACAAGCACACATGCTCCTCACAGTGACTCTCAGTAACAAGCACACACTCCTCACAGCAGCACTTAGTGACAGGCACACTCCTCAGTGACACTGAGTAACAGACACAAACACACACTTCTCAAAGTGATACTGAGTGACAAGCGCACACACTTTCCTCACAGTGACACTGAATAACAGGCGCACACACACACACTCCCCAGAGTGACACTGAGTGAAAGGTACACACACACACAGTCCTCACACCTACACTGAGGAACAGGCATGCAACACTCCTCAGTGACACTGAGTAACAAACAAAAACACACACTCCTCAGTGACACTGAGCGACAAGCATACACACATTCCTCACAGTGACACTGAGTAACAGGCGCACACACACACACACACTTCTTACAGTGACACCGAGCTGGAAAAGGTAGGAGGAATACAACATGAACAAGTAGCTCTGCTCATTGGAATACCCTACACCACACGGACAGCAGTGATTCAGGCAGCTGCTCAGCACCAGCTTCTCAAGGGAAATTAGGAATGGGGAACAAATGCTGGATTGCCAGTGATGCATACATCCCAACGGAAAAATTAAAGGACTCTCCCTCGGTGAGATTTCAAGGCAATATTCCAGCTGCCTTTCACATACCTCCATTCCTTGAACTTTTAATTTCATGTGATCCTCTCTCGTTGTTTTTCCATCCTTTCGTTTTTTCCAACAATAACCATCTTTCCGGTATTTTACCTTCTTTCTGTTGTACAATATTATCGAGCCATTGAGCGGCCTGGGTAAGAGCAAGCAATGGAATCGTTAGTAACGTGGCTTCACACAAAGTTAGTTTTTAAAGGAGATTGTATGAGTAGCACAGCAAGAGCAGAACAGACGGCATCTCTGAACTAAAGTCACCCACAGGCAACTCCAGGATCTGGACTTGCCCTGTAAGTAACATCGATATAGTTCAGATCACACCCTGCCTGCTGAGAGTTTCACAATGTGCAGAGTCAGCTCTCCTTAGCCCAGGAGCAGTTGGAACACACCAATTGGCTTCAGGAGACTTTAGGCTGATGAATGGAAGCAGCCTATCGGAGCTCACACTCCCAATCATTACCCTACTCATGAGCAGATATCAGGAACGACAGACTACATTCCAATGCTTGTTCTCTGCTGTCACTACCAAAGAACAGTCACCGTAAACAAACTAACATCATGAGAATAGAGTAACCGGTCAATTATCTCACTGTCCTTTGTGGGGTCTTGCTGTGCACAAATTGGCTGCCAAGTTTCTTGACATTACAACGGTGACTACACTCCAAAACTAACTTTTTTTATATTCATTCGTGGAATGTGGACATTACTGGCTGGGCCCAGCATTTATTGCCCATCCCTAATTGCCCCTTGAGAAGGTGGTGGTGAGCTGCCTTCTTGAGCCGCTGCAGTCCCTGTGGTGTAGGTACACCCACCGCGCTGTTAGGGAGGGAGTTCCAGGATTTTGACCCAGTGACAGTGAAGGAACGGCCGATATATTTCCAAGTCAGAATGGTGAGTGACTTGGAGGGGAACTTCCAGGTGGTGGTGTTCCCCATGTATCTGCTGCCCTTGTCCTTCTAGATGGTAGTGGTGGTGGGTTTAGAAGGTGATAAGGAGCCTTGGTGAATTCCTGCAGTGCATCTTGTAGATGGTACACACACTGCTGCTACTGTGCGTCGGTGGTGGAGGGAGTGAATGTTTGTGGATGTGGTGCCAATCAAGCGGGGCTGCTTTGTCCTGGATGATGTTGAGCTTCTTGAGTGTTGTGGGAGCTGCACTCATCCAGGCAAGTGGGGAGTATTCCATCACACTCCTGATTTGTGCCTTGTAGATGATGGACAGGCTTTGGGGAGTCAGGAGGTGAGTTACTCACTGCAGGATTCCCAGCCTCTGACCTGCTCTTGTAGCCACAGTATTTATATGGCTGGTCCAGTTCAATTTCTGGTCAATGGTAACCCTCAGGATGTTGATAGTGGGGGATTCAGTGATGGTAATGCCATTGAACATCAAGGGGCAATGGTTAGATTCTCCCTTGTTGGAGATGGTCATTGCCTGACACTTGTGTGGTGTGAATGTTACTTGCCACTTGTCAGCCCAAGCCTGGATATTGTCCAGGTCTTGCTGCATTTGGACATGGACTGCTTCAGTATCTGAGGAGTTGTGAATGGTGCTGAACATTGTGCAACTATCAGCAAACATCCCAATTTCTGACCCTATGATGGAAGGAAGGTCATTGATGAAGCAGCTGAAGATGGTTGGGCTGAGGACACTACCCTGAGGAACTCCTGCAGTGATGTCCTGGAGCTGAGCTGACTGATCTCCAACAACCACAACCATCTTCCTTTGTGTTAGGTATGACTCCAACCAGTGGAGAGTTTTCCCCCTGATTCCCATTGTCTCCAGTTTTGCTCGGGCTCCTTGATGCCACACTCGGTCAAATGCTGCCTTGATGTCAAGGGCAGTCACTCTCACCTCACTGGTGTAAAACACTTTGGGGCATTCTGACATTGTGAAAGGCATTATATAATGAGTCTTTGTTTTAGATGTACCGCTGGCTTTACCTAGTGACCATGGGATTGTACTGTGCAAGTCAGCACTGCCAGATGAAGAGGAGGGGATATTATCCAATAATGTGCAAAAAGCAGTGATTACATTCCCTCCTCATCATGATAGGGGAGTGCTCCAAAAAATAGATTTAAATCAGAGCCGTTTCTTAGCTTAAGTAATGACATTGTATAGTGAATATTACGCTGTTCCTGGAACCAGTCCATAATACGCTGCTCTTTCCTCTCTCACTCGCTCACAGTTTCACGTATTCAGTTGCTGAAGCAGCTCACCTGGTCTGTGGAGCACCTGAAAGCCACTCGTCATGTTTCTCAAATGCTGTCAAGTAAGACGCTATTTCCTAGAAACAGAAACCACAGCCCACACTCAGTGACATGTAGAACTACCTGTAGAAATGCCACACTGTGGGAGTGACATGTCTCTCACCATGCAGTGATATTTGGTACAGATACCCTGCCTCTCTGCCCCCTCACACTCCTAACAGAGACGAGAAGTGGGGCCACCTGCTTTCCACTCCCCCTCCCCACCCAGAAGCTAACGTTCTGTGCCTGGGAGACGGAGTCCGATTAAATCCCAGTCACCCTGACTCTCTCATACATGTACATCATGCGCACACATACACACACACACACACAGTCACATGTGCGCACACAGAGTTCCAGCAGGACACCATTGTTAAGGAAGAGTATCCCGAGCTGACTATCACTTCCCTGAGCCAGCTTACAGCCAATTCCAACACCTCGACTACAAAGCTGGTAGTCAGCCCTGGAATCACCTTGGTCAATGAGGTTCAGTTACCCACTGGACCAATTCACCATGGCACTCAGAACCACACAGTGCAGAAGAGGCCCTTCGGCCCATCGAGTCTGCACCAACACATGAGAAACACCTGACCTACCTCCCTAACCCCATTTACCAGCACTTGGCCCATAGCCTTGAATGTTATGAGGTGCCCAATGCTCATCCAGGTACTTTTTAAAGGATGTGAGGCTAACCCACCTCCACCACCCTCCAATCAGAAAGTCCTACATTTTATAAATAAATCCCAGCCGTCAGCCATTTCAATAGCTTTCCAAAGCCAATCCAATATGAAGTATAAACACCTTCGAAACTGATTTCAACTGGATCACACAGGATCACACTCACACATACACGTGGATCACACAGGATCAGACTCATACATACACGTGGATCACACAGGATCAGACTCATACATACACGTGGATCACACAGGATCAAACTCATACATACAGATGGATCACACAGGATCAAACTCACACATACACATGGATCACACAGGATCAAACTCATACATACAGATGGATCACACAGGATCAAACTCAGACATACATGTGGATCACACTCTCACAGACAAGTGGATCACACAGGATCAAACTCATACATACAGATGGATCACACAGGATCAAACTCACACATACACGTGGATCACACAGCATCAGACTCATACATACAGATGGATCACACAGGATCAAACTCACACATACACGTGGATCACACAGGATCAAACTCAGACATACACGTGGATCACACTCTCACAGACAAGTGGATCACACAGGATCAAACTCAGACATACAGGTGGATCACACAGGATTGGAATCTCACATACAGTTCCCAGAGTGAGCTCACTCACAGGACTAAAGCAAAGATCATAGCCTGGCAATTCTTGAGGTACATGTGAATGTGGGACTGGTTCTCGCTGCAAGTGAGTGGACATCCCCTAAGATGAAAGTAAATGGTATTGAGGGCTAGCAGAGATGTGGCCATATTCGCTCACTTAACTTTACTCTCCCTGGAGCTTGTCAGTGATTAGTGTACTGTCTTCCTTCCTCTACAGCGTCAGCGTGCTCATGCTGACCCTCAGCAGCCTCATGAGGTTCCTGGGCCTCCAGACCATTATCCTCTGATGAGCTCACATCCTCCTCCAGATCTTCCCCTGGGAAGGGGGTCACCTCTGTGCATCGCCAGACTGTGAAAGGCACAACACACGGTGATGCTGCAGGAAACCCCACCGGGAGTGTACTGGAGTGAGCCAGCGGAGCTGTCCAGGCATCTGAAACCCACCTTCAAAAGCCTTGTGGTCTGCTCTGTAAGGGAGTGTGTGGAGCTGTGAGCAGCGTTGTACCTCTCCTCGGAATGACTCTGAGGGCAACGCGTTGGTGTCATCAGCCAGCGGGTTTCAGTGGGTACCCCTTATCCCTAAACAGCCAGCCCTGCAAATGTTATGGCCCCTCGAAAATCTCAGGCACCAGGGAGTGACTCAAGATGTTGGAGTCATGACAACTCCCAGGGCGCTGTGCACAAACATGCAGTATGTGCTTCTGGTGATCATACACCAGTTGTAATGACAGCCCTTGTAGTCTATAAACATTAGGAGCTGCTGCCATGAAGCACTGAGAGCCACACAGGTGTAGCCCACTGCACTCTGCACTCCGGTAGCAGCATTGCCGGTGAATCTCGCAGCCTGGCAATCTTCATCCAGAGCAAAGCTGACACAATGATGGGCCTTCCTGTAACCTGCTTAGTGCATCCATGTCTGACAGACTGAGGTGTCACACAGGTCCCCTGTTGATCCTTGGAAAGAACCAGTGGCCATGGAATTGAGTGCTGCAGTCCCCTTCAAAGCCACTGGCAAGGGGCAGCCTCCAACTCCACGTGGCCTATGTGATGAACCAGGCCTCGGGATAAGCGCAGACGGACACAGCATTGTCTCTCACTCATCTGAAAATATAAGACTCTTCAACAATGAACCCTAGGCTGGGTGATTCTGACCCTCCTGTTGGTGCTGTGGCTCCGCTTGACCACGTCCCTCTTGGAGCTGTGTGGGGAGTCGCCTCTCCCTCCTTCACCTCCTCCACTGCACGAGGACCCTGACAAAGGCAGCACTGAGCCCTGCATCCATATCTGCTTTAGCCTTCCCTCTGAAAGGAAACATTGAAGACATTAATGACTCGAGGGGCAGGAAAAGGAAGTTCTGAAGGTGACACATCTGGAGACGGAGGGTTCCGGTCCTACCTGTATAGTAGCTGATGTGGCCTTTCCCGAGATACCTGAATATACATCGAGGTGACCAAGATGTCATCACAAATGTAACATCTTCAGCCCTGTGTGGGCTGCTAAAGTTAAAGTGAGATGAGTGACCCAACCTAGCTGTGTGCTCCAACCTCAGACCGTGTTCGGCCCTCCCTGTCACTGACACCCCTCCCCATTACCCCCGTGTCCACCCCTCCCCTCCCCTCCCCATTACCCCCGTGTCCACCCCTCCCCTCCCCATTACCCCCGTGTCCACCCCCCCCCCTCCCCTCCCCATTACCCCCATGTCCACCCCTCCCCTCCCCATTACCCCCGTGTCCACCCCCCCCCTCCCCTCCCCATTACCCCCGTGTCCACCCCTCCCCTCCCCATTACCCCCGTGTCCACCCCTCCCCTCCCCATTATCCCCGTGTCCACCCCTCCCCTCCCCATTACCCCCGTGTCCACCCCTCCCCTCCCCATTACCCCCGTGTCCACCCCTCCCCATTACCCCCGTGTCCACCCCTCCCCTCCCCATTACCCCCGTGTCCACCCCACCTCACTGACACCCCTCCCCATTACCCCCGTATCCACCCCTCCCCTCCCCATTACCCCCGTGTCCACCCCTCCCCTCACTGACACCCCTCCCCATTACCCCCGTGTCCACCCCTCCCCTCCCCATTACCCCCATGTCCACCCCTCCCCTCCCCATTATCCCCGTGTCCACCCCTCCCCTCCCCATTACCCCCGTGTCCACCCCTCTCCTCCCCATTACCCCCGTGTCCACCCCACCTCCCCATTACCCCCGTGTCCACCCCCCCCACTGCCTCCCCTCCCCACTACCCCCATGTCCACCCCGCCTCCCCTCCCCATTACCCCCGTGTCCACCCCTCCCTCTCACTGCCTCCCCTCCCCAATACCCCCGTGTCCACCCCTCCCTCTCACGGACACCCCTCCCCATTACCCCCGTGTCCACCCCTCCCTCTCACGGACACCCCTCCCCATTACCCCCGTGTCCACCCCTCCCTCTCACTGCCTCCCCTCCCTCTCACTGTCTCCCCTCCCCATTACCCCCGTGTCCACCCCTCCCTCTCACTGTCTCCCCTCCCCATTACCCCCGTGTCCACCCCTCCCTCTCACTGCCTCCCCTCCCCATTACCCCCGTGTCCACCCCTCCCCCTCACTGCCTCCCCTCCCCATTACCCCCGTGTCCACCCCTCCCTCTCACTGCCTCCCCTCCCCATTACCCCCGTGTCCACCCCTCCCCCTCACTGCCTCCCCTCCCCATTACCCCCGTGTCCACCCCTCCCTCTCACTGTCTCCCCTCCCCATTACCCCCGTGTCCACCCCTCCCTCTCACTGCCTCCCCTCCCCATTACCCCCGTGTCCACCCCTCCCCCTCACTGCCTCCCCTCCCCATTACCCCCGTGTCCACCCCTCCCTCTCACTGCCTCCCCTCCCCATTACCCCCGTGTCCACCCCTCCCCCTCACTGCCTCCCCTCCCCATTACCCCCGTGTCCACCCCTTCCCTCCCCATTACCCCCGTGTCCACCCCTTCCCTCCCCATTACCCCCGTGTCCACCCCTCCCCCTCACTGCCACTCCACCACCTTCCCTCCCCATTGCCCCCATCACCTTCTTCAAGCCCACCCCGGCCTCACGGCCCACCCCCGGTTGAAGTCTCTGAAAGTGGATGAGTGTTGCAGGGCTGTCCCTCTGGACAATAAAAGCCAAGAGAAGGAGCAGTCCAAGTCCCCAGCCCCAGACCGGGGCAGTGCTGAGACAGCTCGGGGTTACTGGCGAGCTGAGGTCTGTCTTGTGCACCTCACCCTTTACAAACGGGTGTGAGGCCGACGTGATGGAGGTTTGGAAATGTGGCCGGATCCCAGCCAGCTGCTGTTTTACTGAGTATTCCTGAGATGCTAACGAATGCAGATAGTGTTTGTGCCACTAGTCAGCGGGATAACCGGACACCGTCGGGAGGATTGAGGCTCGTTCTTACAACGGTGGCTCTGTGAGCTTTTCCCTGTGGCTGGATTCTCTGCTCCCCACCCCCCCCCAGCCCCAAACGCACTGCAGGGGGACTGAGAAACTTCCAGGCTCAGGCACTGGCGGATCACACAAGATCATACTCCCAGACACAGGTGGATCACGCAGGATCATACTCCCAGACACAGGTGGATCACGCAGGATCAGACTCCCAGACACAGTTGGATCACGCAGGATCAGACTCCCAGACACAGGTGGATCACGCAGGATCAGACTCCCAGACACAGTTGGATCATGCAGGATCAGACTCCCAGACACAGGTGGATCACGCAGGATCAGACCCCCAGACACAGGTGGATCACGCAGGATCAGACACCCAGACACAGGTGGATCACGCAGGATTAGACTATCATATACAGGCAGATCACGCTGGATCAGACTCTCACATACAGGTGGATCACACAGGATCAGACTATCATATACAGGCAGATCACGCAGGATCAGACTCTCATATACAGGTGGATCGCACAGGATCAGACTCTCAGATACAGGTGGATCACACAGGATCAGACTATCATATACAGGCGGATCACGCAGGATCAGACTCTCATATACAGGTGGATCGCACAGGATCAGACTCTCACATACAGGTGGATCACACAGGATCAGACTCTCACATACAGGTGGATCACACAGGATCAGACTCTCACATACAGGTGGATCACACAGGATCAGACTCTCACATACAGGTGGATCACACAGGATCAGACTCTCACATACAGGTGGATCACACAGGATCAGACTCTCACATACAGGTGGCTCACACAGGATCAGACTCCCAGACACAGCGGATCACACAGGATCAGACTCTCACATACAGGTGGATCACACGGGATCAGACTCTCACATACGGGTGGATCACACAGGATCAGACTCCCAGACACAGCGGATCACACAGGATCAGACTCTCACATACAGGTGGATCACACGGGATCAGACTCTCACATACGGGTGGATCGCACAGGATCAGACTCTCACATACAGGTGGATCACACAGGATCAGACTCTCACATACAGGTGGATCACACAGGATCAGACTCTCGCATACAGGTGGATCACACAGGATCAGACTCTCACATACAGGTGGATCACACAGGATCAGACTCCCAGACACAGCGGATCACACAGGATCAGACTCTCACATACAGGTGGATCACACAGGATCAGCCTCTCATACAGGTGGATCACACAGGATCAGACTCTCACATACAGGTGGATCACACAGGATCAGACTCTCACATACAGGTGGATTACACAGGATCAGACTCTCACATACAGGTGGATCACACAGGATCAGACTCTCACATACAGATGGATCACACAGGATCAGACTCTCACATACAGATGGATCACACAGGATCAGACTCTCACATACAGGTGGATCACACAGGATCAGACTCTCACATACAGGTGGATCACACAGGATCAGACTCTCACATACAGGTGGATCACACAGGATCAGCCTCTCACATACAGATGGATCACACAGGATCAGACTCTCACATACAGATGGATCACACAGGATCAGACTCTCACATACAGATGGATCACACAGGATCAGACACTCACATACAGGTGGATCACACAGGATCAGCCTCTCACATACAGGTGGATCACACAGGATCAGACTCTCACATACAGGTGGTTATGATGTACAGGTTGAGGCAGGGTTTTTTTGATATTCAGGATGCCAGCTGAAATTACAGGTGACTGCTGACACTCAAGTGCTTTCAGTGTTAGTATTTTGAAGTTTCACCTGTGAGTTTCCCCAATCACTGTCCTATTCTTAACACTTTTAAAACTTTTAAACTTCTGTTCTGAACCCAGATTTTTTATTTGACAAATTGATTGGTGTCCCCTCTCTATCCATTCTCCGCAAACCCCTGACTATAGGAGGCAGCACTTCGCCAACACACAACACTACACATTGGTTAAAACAAAGTTGCAGAAAGCTGATGGAAATATATTTAATGCAGCATTGAAAGCTTCATAAACTGAGCTCTCCCAATATCACTGAGTACGTGTATAAAACCAGCTCGCGGGAGCTACAATCAAAAGATAGAGAGAGTGGGCAGATAGGTGGCAGATGAAGTTCAATGCGGAGAAGTGGGAGGTGATGCATTTTGGGAGGAAGAACATGGACAGACAATATAAAATAAGGGGTGAAATTTTGAAGGGGGTTCAGGAGCAGAAAGACCTGGGTGTATATGTGTACAGATCATTGAAGGTGGCAGGACAGGTGGAGAGAACGGTTAATAAAACAGATAGTATCCTGGGCTTTATTAATAGGGGATAGAGTACAAGAGCAGGGAGGTTATGCTGAATTTATATAAGACGCTGGTTAGACCTCAGCTGGATTATTGTGCACAGTTCTGGGCATCACATTATAGGAAGGGTGTGAACACATTGGTGAGGGTGCAGAAGAGGTTTACAAGAATGGCTGCAGGGGTGAGAAACTTCAGCTATGAGGATAGATTGCAGAGGTTGGGACTGTTCTCCTTGGAGAGAAGGAGGCTGAGAGGAGATTTGATAGAGATGTTCAAAATCGTGAGGGGGCTGGACAGAGTAGATAGGGAGAAGCTGTTCCCACTGGTAAAAGGATCAAGAATGAGAGGGCACAGATTTCAAGCGATTTGCAAAAGAAACAAATGTGATGTGAGAAAAAACTATTTCACACAGCGAGTGGTCGGGTCTGGAATGTGCTGCCTGGAGGTGTGGTGGAGGCAGGTTTGATCAAGGCATTCCAGGGGGCGTTAGATGATTATTTGAATGGAAACAATGTGCAGGGATATGGGGAAAAGGCAGGGCAATGGCACTAGGTCATAATGCTTATCTGGAGAGCCAGTGCAGACATGATGGGCTGAATGGCCTCCTTTTGTGGTGCTAAGATTCTGGGAGAGCACAGGACTGGGAGGGATGGGTGTAAAGCAAAGGACTGAGATGGTCAAATATAATGTTCTTAATTACTTTTCAGTATTAGCTTTGTTAGTCTGCAGTCTGCTTTTGCTTGAAACACTTGTATTTTCCTCGAGAAGCAGTGTAAATATGACATTGAAACTAGGGCTCCTACAGTCTGAACCACTTTCATCTTCAAGTTTATGTGCTGAGTCCCCACCTCCAGGAGTGGAAAAAGAGTGTCGAGGTTGAGGGAGACATAAGGGATTGAGCAAGTACGTGCTACTGTGTAGAACAAGGGAAACTGAGTGAGTTTTGCTGCTGTTCCCTTTGTTAGGGCCACAGTAAAGAGGCAAATCAGCATGTGACAGAGATCAGTGTAGGGGTGGGATAAAGCACCAAGTCCCCATGGTTACCAACCTTGCCCGAATCGCATCAGGAAATATCATTTCTTGCTCCGATTTCGTTAATTGCTGCTGAGATACTTGCATGTATTAATCTTTGTTTTCACTTTCCAAATTGAACTATTACTGTAACCAATTGGTGTTTCTTCTAACTCACTGGAACCGACGGGAATCCTAAAGCAGGGCTCTTTAAGAGAGTAGGGAGCAGGTAACCAACAGCAGCCAACACCGAGGAAAAGCAAATCCCTCAGGCCCGATATCAGCTCTGTATATGTTACTGGGAGAAACCGGTTTTGATGGAATTGTAGGAACCCATCCCTGAAGGGCCTGCCAGTAATAAAACAGACAAGTGAGACCAAGCCTGGAACTTTAGCAGGCAAACACATAAGCTCGTTCCAAACAAACTGCTTGCTCAGAGCAACTTCCAAACTGAAAAGGCACATCGACGGCGAGAATACTGATTCAAAAGCAGATGGCAGAAAGGAAGGCGGAAAGGGGCACTGGCGCGATGGGAGAGACACTGGCGCGATGGGAGTGACACTGGCGCGACGGGAGAGACACTGGCGCGACGGGAGAGACACTGGCGCGATGGGAGAGACACTGGCGCGATGGGAGAGACACTGGCGCGATGGGAGAGACACTGGCGCGATGGGAGAGACACTGGCGTGATGGGAGACACACTGGCGCGATGGGAGTGACACTGGCGCGACGGGAGAGACACTGGCGCGACGGGAGAGACACTGGCGTGAAGGGAGAGACACTGGCGCGATGGGAGTGACACTGGCGTGATGGGAGAGACACTGGCGCGACGGGAGAGACACTGGCGCGACGGGAGAGACACTGGCGTGAAGGGAGAGACACTGGCGCGATGGGAGTGACACTGGCGTGATGGGAGTGATTACCAGGTGACCCACAAAGTGAAAAGAAACGGAAATTCCAGTTTGGGAGAAAGTTCCCTCACCTTAACACGCTACAGCATTTCTTTCACTTGGACGCGTCTCTTTAAGAAGTGTCTGTTGATGTATGATTTGCTGGCATTATTCTCTATTCACAGTGTTGGAAGCTGTTTAACCCTTTGTCTGCCTGTCTTCAATGTCAGTGTTTTAGTTAAGATCTTACACAAACCATGCGCTGCTTTAAGTCTGCCAACCGCTTTCTCTGTCCACACTTGGGTTTTTCTTCTGAGATATTTGAGATATTGACATGTTTTAGTTTGCAGACTAACATGTGCTAATATCGTGTGTTACGATTACTGTGGGCTGATGACTGGGGGAAATATCGAGTAAAAATTTGACACTGTTGAGTTAATAATGCACGATGAGGATCAATATCTTTAAGGTGCAGGAAAAGGTTGTCGAGTACAATTATTTCACCCAGAAGCAGGGAAAAGCGTGCGGCTTGTGACTGGAGTTAAAGGTGATGATAAAGGATTTACTATCACTGAGTTACTCACACAAACGTCAAAACCAGAGGAAGTTTGTTTAAAAAGGATGAAATCCAGCCTCGAGGTTCCAGTTGCGATGGCTTCCGATAGCAGGTCAATTTGAACTTTTCAAAGAACTTCATTTTATTTTGATAGCAGCAGGGAATAAAAAAAACCCGCTATTACTTTGTGCAGCTTCGATCAAAAAGACGTGGTCCCGTTTGAAATCAATGTGAAGGTCCACAAAGCTCTGTTTTCTTAATCCTGTCCCTGCCAGTCCCAGACTTTGCTGTTACCATTGGCTCCCCTCTTTCACCTGCTAGGATTTCAACCAGCATGAAGAGATTTGGAATAAAAGAGGGTTTCTCTCTGCAAACTCGAGTCACGGCCAACATCAGGGTTGGTTCTGGCAGGAGCTGAGGATAGGCAAGAGCCTTTAGGGATTATTAAATCCTGAGCCCTTTCCAACATCATCACAAGGCCAGTCAGAAGGGCAAGGCGGACCAGCTCGTGAAGAAGCGAGGGGCTGGGGTGGGGGGGTCTCCCTATATGTGGCTGTGGCGCACCAGAGGCAGCTTAAATAAGCTGCAAGTGAAACACCCCAGCTTAGAGCTTGGAAGTGGAGGACTGGAGGTCAGCCCCAGACAAGCAAAGATGAGGGCTCAAGGCCCAAAGAACAGGATAACGTGATATCTGATCCATGCAAACGGGTGGTCTCGCTTTGCAGTCCCCATACCCCTAGTGGGCACCCGACAGGTGACAGCTCAGTCCAAAGGCCAGTGCAGATACAAAGGACTCCTTGTGTGGATCAGGATCTGTGAATGCCATTATTAACGCCTGCTTCAGGTATGCATGACTCAGGCCCGGGGTTAAAACACCCTCCAAATTGGTAGAAAAGATTCTAAATATGATGGAATAAAGGAAAAAAAAAGGAAAGATCCCTCCCGTCACAAGTTACAAGAATCCTTTTATTTTTAAGAGACTGTCTCCATTAAAAGCCTGCACCACTGATGCAGCGCCACTGACTGTGGAGCTCTCTCCCTCTCCTTCAATGTGCAGTGGTGTTACAAAGATTTATTTTCTGAAATCTAAGGCTTTCCTTCAGCTATATTCAGTGTTTTCACAGTTGTTTGGAAAGACGCCTGAAGAAAGACCATAAACGCAAAAAGGGAAAAACTGCGGACGCTGGAACTTTGAAACAAAAACAGAAATTGCAGGAAAAACTCAGCAGGTCTGGAAGCATCTGCGCAGAGAGAAAAACAGCGTTAACACTTCAGGTCATTGTAACCCGGAATGTTCTGAGGAAAAGTCACAATGACATAAGGCGCTGGGTTTTATAAGCACACTGGATTTCAACAGTTCCTATTTTCTGTATCATGTTTGGTTAATAATCTAATTTGAGTCCAATGAAATTCAGACTAGAGGCATCTGCAGAATTATTATTTTACAGTGTTTCTTCTGGCACCTTTCCAAATAACTGGAAAAAAAACACTGAATTTAACTGAGCTGAACCAACCAACCCATTAAACTGTGAAAACCAAAGCTTCATCACAGCCTGTGCGAATTCCTAGCTATGTTAAATCAAGTGACGGTCCGTGGTTCCGGACAGGAGCCGATCACGTATCTAACAACCCGGCAGTTTTGAGTTTCTTTGATGATTTGGAATGGAACATTTTGGGGCATTCTGCTTGTTTAGTCCCCTTGATTGTGCGGGGATGGGAATAACTGTTAGGAGACTGACAGTACAACATCGGGTTTTGAGATTAATGTGGTCAGATAAAAAGAAAAATTTTTAAACCCAGTAGGAACTAAGGATGAAAGCAAAATACTGCGGATGCTGGAAATCTGAAACACAAACAAAAATAGCTGGAAAAACTCAGCAGGCCTGACAGCGTCTGCGGCGAGGAAGATAAGAGTTAACGTTTCGAGTCCGTGTGACGAAGGACGTGTTGCTAGCTCAATGGGAACAACCAGCAATCATCTTGTAACTGAACTAAACTGGCTAACTGAAGAGTTAGTAAAAGGAGGGGGTTGGCCATCTCTTTGATAAATGCTAAAACAACAGTTTGAGTTTACTGTAAATGGCTGTTTTGCCTGGCGAGAATGTTGATTTTTAAAGTTGATCGTAAGGTTAATGATTTCCGCTGTCTTAAAATTGGGGGTGCACGAGGGGCCATGAGGGGTCACACAGGTCTCAGAGTATTGTAGGGCTGGAAATGACAGAGAGAGAGAGGGAGGCGGGCGCAGGGCGATGGAGGGATTTGTCAACAAGATGAGGCTTTTAAAATCAAGGCGTTGCCAGACTGGGAGACAAGGACGGATAGAGGAACGAGGCTTGGTGCAAGCTGGAACGCAGGGAGCAGGTTTTTGGGTGAGCTGAAGCTAATACGGGTTCAAACAATAGGAGGCTGGCCAGGAAAGCTCTAGAATAGTCGAGTGGGCAAGTGTCAAAGGCATGGCTGGGGGTTAAACGTTTCGGAGCCTCGTGGATTTTGACCTCAAACTTGCCTCATTGGTGTTCCACCGTTGTCTCTCCTTAGGCAGGGCCGCACATTTGGGTAAACAGTCCATTAGTTTGTTGGGCAAAAACACCTTGATATGATTATTATTTTCTGAAAGAGAAGGAAAGTCATGTTAGGGTTAGTGATGAACGTTGGCTCACAAAACTGTTTGGAAAAGGTGACTCGGGGAGGGAGTGTCTCTCAAAGACTTCTTGGTTCAAGTTAATCCCTTTTTTAAATTAAAAAAATTGAAATTTTGTTGCTCAAGGGACGAAAGAACTTTCTCTTGTCCTGCCCGGTGTCAGGTAGAGTGGACCCTACCCCCCAACTTGTCTTAGAAACAGGAGGATCCACACAGCCTGCACCATTGAGACTCAATCCAGCCACCCTGATTCTGTCAAACTCCAGCCTCAGAGTATGCAGCGGATTCCCAAACAAGAGCGATGAACATCAGCTGCATGGACTGGGTGACAACCGTCGAACTGTAAGATACTTCCAAGGAGACCTGGGTCTTTTGTGGCCTTGGTGGGTCCATGGACCACGTTATATCGGGTGCCATAGGCTGCTTCAATTTTGTTTGCACATCAGCCCTGCACTCCTGATCTTCGGGCACCCGGTGCAGAGAGGGAGGAGGGTCTCCTTCCCAACCTGCTCCAGGGCCCGGCCAACTTGGCCACTTACAGGTCCGGGCAGGGGGCGATTGAGGGGGTCATCCAGCCTGTCTGTCTGCCCCTCGTTCACAGCCGGGTGTCCTTAGAGAGGGAGCACATGGTGTCTGCTGGCACTTTGGAGACCTTCTGTGCCCGTTAGGAACCATGGGGACCAGGGTGCTTTATCAACCCCGATAATTACATTTTAATTTGAGTTTTCTAAGTTTCTTTTGAGATTGTCTCTCTTTTTGCAGTTTCCCTTTAAGGGGCTGCTTTTTAATTTGTCCCTTGGTCTATTAATTTAGTTTAATTGGTTCCATCAAAATAGTATAAGCTATTAGGTTTTGCTGTGAAAAACACATTTAACAGGCAGCAGGACTGAACACTCTTTGCATCTCTCTCCCTCTGAATCTGCATTTGACTAGCACCAACAGCGCCTCCTCATTGTTGTCTGTATACCTGTGTCCTTCTTTCTCCTTTCGAATAATTTTACTGATCTGGTTGTTGGAGTTGTTAACAGTGAGAAATGCTGAGCTGGTTTATTTTGGTAAATATACACTAACCCCCCCCCCTGTATTATTTTGCCTAATAACTTCCCAGGTTATTTCCCTCACCTAAAAACTCTGGCCGTTCACTCTGCACTGAACATCCTGCTGTTAAATTTCATTCCATAACCATTACAGCCAGTTTCATTACAGACAGGCAGCCTCCAGGGACTGAAGCACCTACTGTGAACCTCAGAGGCTTGCATTGAGGCCAGAGGGGCAGGGGGAAACGGGAGGGGGGTCGGGGGGGAACGGGAGGGGGGTCGGGGGGAACGGGAGGGGGGTCGGGGGGAACGGGAGGGGGTCAGGGGGAACGGGAAGGGGGTCAGGGGGAACGGGAGGGGGGTCGGGGGGAACGGGAGGGGGTCAGGGGGAACGGGAGGGGGGTCGGGGGGAACGGGGAGGGGGTGTCAGGGGGAACGGGAGGGGGGTCAGGGGGAACGGGAGGGGGGTCGGGGGACGGGAGGGGGGTCGGGGGGAACGGGTTGGGGGGGTCGGGGGGAACGGGGTGGGGGGGGTCGGGGGGGAACGGGGTGGGGGGGGTCGGGGGGAACGGGGTGGGGGGGTCGGGAGGGTGGTCGGGGGGAACAGGGGGGGGTCGGGGGGGAACGGGGGGTGGTCAGGGGGGACGGGGGGGGACAGGGGTCAGGGGGGACGGGGGGGGTCAGGGGGAACGGGAGGGGGGTCAGGGGGAACGGGAGGGGGGTCAGGGGGAACGGGAGGGGGGTTGGGGGGAACGGGAGGGGGGGGTCAGGGGGAACAGGAGGGGGGGTCAGGGGGGGACGGGAAGGGGATTGGGGGTTAGGAAGGGGCCAGAAGAGGGTGTCGAGGTGGGAGATGGGAGGGGAGGGAACAGGAGGGGGGAGGGAGTGGGAAGTGAGGCAGGGAACAGGGGGAATAGCAGGGCCCTCAGCCTGTCTGGCAGGGTTACAGACAAGGTGCCTTTCTTTGCTGCTACTGATCAGCTTGGTGTAGCTGCACAACTTGGAGATTTGACTGTGAAGCGAGTATATCTGCATAATATGTAAAGATGGCTGTGCCATGTGACTCCAGCTGTGTAGCACACAGATAACCACTTGCAATGATCTACAGCAGATGCTCCTGATTTATGCATCGGATTTGCAAACAGAACCAGGGCACATCTAGCCCAAGGTATCAGGTTCTCAGCCTGGCCTGCAACTCAAGCTTGGAGAGACAGATCCCTTTCACAGAGAAGGGATCTCTATGGTGACCACACAAAACAAGGCTGTACAGCTTTATAAAAGGTTGTGGTCTGTCACAGTTCCTTGTGAAAAGCAGAAATCCAGAGAAGCAGCAGATACCTCTTCTCTCCTCATCCAGCCACCCATTGCTGCTGTCAACCTACCACACAGGCAATCTGTGAATGAGGGGGATGTCATCATAGCACACAGACACGGGAACAGCACCGTCACTGAAAGCTGGATTTACCGACTTTCCCACACACCTGAGTCCTGACCATCCCAGGACCTTCCTGCATTTCTATAGTGCCTTTCACCAGCTCAGGACATCCAGAAACACTCAAAGTAAGAAACACAGCAGCAAACTTGCACACAGCAAGCTCCCACAAACAGCAACGAGATCACGGTCAGATAGTTAGTGTTGTTGTTGAGGAATGAATACCGGTCCAGCCCAGGGAGAACTCACTGCTTCCCTTCGAAATAGTGGCCTTGGGATCTTGTACATTCATCCGAGAGGGCACTCAGTTTAACACCTCACATAAGAGATGGCACCTCCAACGGTGCGGCACTCCCTCAGTACTGACCCTCCGACATTGGGGCTCTCCCTCAGTACTGACCCTCCGACAGTGCGGCACTCCCTCAGTACTGACCCTCTGACAGTGCGGCACTCCCTCAGTACTGACCCTCCGACAGTGCAGCACTCTCTCAGTACTGACCCTCCGACAGTGCGGCACTCCCTCAGTACTGACCCTCCGACAGTGCAGCACTCCCTCAGTACTGACCCTCCGACAGTGCAGCACTCCCTCAGTACTGACCCTCCGACAGTGCGGCACTCCCTCAGTACTCTACTGGAGAGTCAGTTGAGAACTTTATGTTCAATCCCTGGAGCGGGACTTGAACCCACAATTTCTGATTTGGAGATGAGTGTTACCTCCTGAGCTGATACCTGCAATCCACAATCTTTAATCCCAGAGAGAAATGCACGACACGTCTCCAAAACAGTGCCAGGGCACAGAAAATTCAGGAAGCTTCAAGAGTTAGGATTCTGCTCTGTTACCTTACACTCCCTTCAAAACCCTGGGGAACTTTCGAACCAACTTGACCCAACAGTAAATGTGATAATCTTACCAGGAACCATTTAGATGATATCATTTTCAGTTTTATATCGTCTCCCTCGTTCTCTTTTTCTGTCCAATTCTGACTGTGCCACAATTAACTCTCAGTGAACATCAGGAAGACTGAAGCCATTGCTTTCTGTCCCTGCACAAACTCTATTCCCTAAACACTTACTCTGTCTCTCTCCACCACCAACATCTTGGGCTGGACCAGGTGGTTCACAACGTTGGCATCCTATCAGATCCGAAGCTGAATTTCCATACCACATTCGCTCAGTCACCACCAAGGTCCCCCTCTGTAATGTCACCTCAGCTCAGCCCACGGCCGGGTGTTTGTTACCAGTTATTCCGATGCTTTCGTGGCCGGCCTCCCAGTTTGCACTCTCCGTAAACTGCAGCCTATCCTAAAACCTGCTGTCCCTCTCGTCACTCGCACGTTCACCCACGGCCCCCCCTGTGTTCACCGACCTCCACTGGCTCCCAGTGCAGCAACACCTCAAATTTAGGATTCTCGTCGTTGTTTTCAATCCTTCCATGGTGTCTCTCTTCCTAACCCTGTAACCTCCCACCCAACTATTCAAGATCTCTGTATCCTTTCAATGCTTGGCCTCTTGGACATCCTCCAGGGCTATGGGCCAAACGCTGGGAAATGGGATCAGTGTAGTCAGATCTTTGTTGGCCGGCGCAGACACGATGGGCTGAATGGCCTGCTTCTGTGCTGCAAACATCTATTAGTCTACCCTCAACTTCCTTCAGTCCTGCACTTGGCCGTTGCACCTTCAGTTGCCAAGGCCTGATGTCCTGGAATTCACTCCACTTCTCGAAACCGTCCTGTCTGCCCAGATGCTGACTCAGCCTGTGCCCAAGAGATCCTTACGTGGCTTGGTGTCAATTTTTACCTGACCACCTTGGGACATTTTGCCATGTTAAAGGCACGGTATAGATGCAAAAAGATTGTTGTCATGAAGAATGTCAGCTAGGGTAAGGAACTAAAGGGCAAACACTGCCCGAGGCAGCACAGCCAGTAAACCTTCTATTCTGGGAAGTCAAAGGCAAACGCGGAGAGCACATCAAAGGAGCAGTGACATTCCCTCTCTCTCTCCGGTCACCATTACTCTGCTCACAGGATGGGAAAACATGAGGACAGAGTGTGTGGGGCTCGGACACAATACATACAAGTCCCATGCACCCAGCAACACTGTCTATTATAAACAAAGTTTAACATTTGGATCCTGCCCAACTCTGTAAACAAGGCTTGCTTGGGATAGTGCTGGTTAATCCACCGCTTATTCTATTTAAGAAAATTAACATTCATATAAATGCACAACACCATAAAATAAGCAGCGTATATTACCCATCGCTCAGGTAACTGGACTTGAAACCTTGCTGCATTAGTTGTTGGATAATAAAGGAGTGATCCCTGTGTTACAGCAATTTCACTGGGAAATCCTCACACCATAGCCAGCTGCAGTGAGTGGCACACAGGCAATTCCAACATCCCTCGACCGGCATTGTCTACAGCCAGAGGACAGGGTTATTCCCAAGCCTAAACACCGCCTCCTGCTGGCTGGTGTGGAGTAGCGAAAGTCCATCTTGGGATCAGGTTATCCATTGCCAGTGATGGCCACCCACTGGAGATCCAGAGAAGAAATTCGCAATCAAACAGCGGATTTGACTTTATCTGCGGAGCTCAGCTTCCTGGTGAAGGGTCTCTCCCAAGCCCGGGTCTCTCCCAAGCCCGGGTCTCTCCCAAGCCCAGGTCATCATTCCTTCAACAGCGCATTTGAAAGCTGGAACAGGGTCTGACCTGTGAACATCAGCAGAAACCACCAGTACCCTCTGGAACGAGAGACTTGGGACGAGTTCACATGACTAAAACATCCTGGGATGGAATTCATTGCTGATGTGAACCAGAGGAAGATGCCAAAGTACCGGGTCACGGACAGTCACAGAGTTTGCAGTCCGGCCAGAGGATGCACTGGCTCACCAAGAGACAGGGACCTTCTGGAATTCCCAATCCCATTCGGACTATTGGAAGAAGCGCTGGACAGACATCAGGTATTCTTCAGAAGAGTGGTTTTAAACTGGAGAGAGAGAGAGAGAGAGAAAGAGAGACCCCGGATGCTTTCTCCTCTGCTGCCAGGTAGATTGGGTTCTGACAGAGAGGCCTCACAACAGACAAACTGTGCCCCGGCCGTGAATGAGGCTGAGAACCAGCAGACAATCCTGCCTCGAAACTGCAGGACACTCAAAATGAAACGACATCATCTCTGCACAGGCTCCCAGCCGCACCCAGAGGCTCTGTGATAGAAAGAGCTGAAACTCCTCGATACCAATAACCAGCTCCCACCAGATTCAAGTAAATGCCAAAGTGAGTCCCCACAAATCAAACAAGCACCGGATACACATGGAGTTACCCACAGCAGACAAAAATCAGGCCGCAGTCTAACTCATAACTTACCCTCCATCCATTACCACGCTATAGAAACTTGTATTTCAATAGGATACTTTCACAAGCACTGGACATCACAGCCAATGAAGTCCTATCTGAAGTGTAGTCACTCTTGTAATGTCGAAAACAGGGCAGCCAATTTGCACAGAGCAAGCTCCCAAAAACCGCATTGTGATAATAACCCAGATCATCTGTTTTTGAGATGATGAGTCAGGGATAAGTATTTGCCGGGACACGAGAGAGACCTGCTGTACGAATCTTCAAAACAGTGCCTAACAATATCAAATTCCACCCAGGCAGCCAGGTGGGGCTTGGTTTAAAGTCTGATTCGAAAGCAGACACGGCCAGCAGGGCAGCACTCCCTCAGCACTGACCCTCCAACAGTGCAGCACTCCCTCAGCACTGACCCTCCAACAGTGCAGCACTCCCTCAGTACTGACCCTCCGACAGTGCTGCACTCCCTCAGTACTGACCCTCCAACAGTGCAGCACTCCCTCAGTACTGACCCTCCGACAGTGCGGCGCTCCCTCAGTACTGACCCTCCGACAGTGCGGCACTCCCTCAGTACTGACCCTCCGACAGTGCGGCACTCCCTCAGTACTGACCCTCCGACAGTGCGGCACTCCCTCAGTACTGACCCTCCTACAGTGCAGCACTCCCTCAGTACTGACCCTCCGACAGTGCAGCACTCCCTCAGTACTGACCCTCCGACAGTGCAGCACTCCCTCAGTACTGACCCTCCGACAGTGCAGCACTCCCTCAGTACTGACCCTCTGACAGTGCAGCACTCCCTCAGTACTGACCCTCCGACAGTGCAGCACTCCCTCAGTACTGACCCTCCTACAGTGCAGCACTCCCTCAGTACTGACCCTCCGACAGTGCAGCACTCCCTCAGTACTGACCCTCCGACAGTGCAGCACTCCCTCAGTACTGACCCTCCGACAACCCAGCACTCCCTCAGTACTGACCCTCCGACAACCCAGCACTCCCTCAGTACTGACCCTCCGACAGTCCTGCACTCCCTCAGTGCTGACCCTCTGACAGTGCGGCACTCCCTCAGTGCTGACCCTCCGACAGTGCAGCACTCCCTCAGTGCTGACCCTCTGACAATGAGGCACTCCCTCGTACATACTGGAATGGTGGACCGATGTTTGAGCTGACGACACTGTTTAAGGTTAGATTAACTCCGACAGGGCCACAGCAAACATGGCAAGTGAGAGAAAACAGAAAAGTACAGCAGGAACCAGGGTTTACGCTAATTATATATGCAAACATCAGGCTGAATATCCAAACTATCAAACAAAGGACAAAGAAGGGACCAGAGGCTCAAACGCTTGCAACAGCACAGATGGAAATCACGAATAACAAGACTGATTATTTCATCCCTGAATCTCTCTCTGATGCTATCAATACACTGAGATAGAATACATACACTCTCCAGTCCCACGAAACACCACGATTGCGTGAATGAGATACGAAAGATAAAAAGCAAATTCACATCCATAATTAATCACCATGATCTTCACTTTACAGTGAAGCACTTACCACACACAGTGTGCACGTGATACACAGTAAGACACGTCCCTACCAGTACTGTTACCCAGTGTTATACAGTGACAGACCCGTCCCCACCAGTACTGTACCCCAGTGTTATACAGTGACAGACCCGTCCCCACCAGTACTGTACCCAAGTGTTATACAGTGACAGACCTGTCCCCACCAGTATTGTACCCGTGTTATACAGTGACAGACCTGTCCCCACCAGTACTGTACCCCAGTGTTACACAGTGACAGACATGTCCCCTCCAGTACTGTACCCCAATGTTATACAGTGACAGACACGTTCCTACCAGTACTGTACCCCAGTGTTACACAGTGACAAACCCATCCCCACCAGTACTGTACCCCAGTGTTATACAGTGACAGACATGTCCCCTCCAGTACTGTACCCCAATGTTATACAGTGACAGACACGTTCCTACCAGTACTGTATCCCAGCATTATACAGTGAGAGACCTGTCCCTACCAGTACTGTACCCCAGTGTTATACAGTGACAGACCTGTCCCCACCAGTACTGTACCCCAGTGTTATAGTGACAGACCTGTCCCCACCAGTATTGTACCCCAGTGTTATACAGTGACAGACCTGTCCCCACCAGTACTATACCCCAGTGTTATAGTGACAGACCTGTCCCCACCAGTACTGTACCCCAGTGTTATACAGTGACAGACCCATCCCCACCAGTACTATACCCCAGTGTTATACAGTGACAGATCCCGTCCCCACCAGTACTGTACCCCAGTGTTATACACTGACAGACCCATCCCCACCAGTACTGTACCCCAGTGTTATACAGTGTCAGACCTGTCCTAACCAGTACTGTACCCCAGTGTTATACAGTGACAAACCAGTCCCGACCAGAACTGTACCCCAGTGTTATACAGTGACAGACCCGTCCCCACCACTGTATCCCAGTGTTATACAGTGACAGACCCATCCCCACCAGTACTGTACCCCAATGTTATACAGTGACAGACCCGTCCCCACCAGTACTGTACCCCAGTTTTATACAGTGACAGATCTGTCCCCACCAGTACTGTACTCCAGTGTTACACAGTGACAGACCTGTCCCCACCAGTACTGTACCTGTGTTTAACAGTAATAGACCCGTCCCCACCAGTACTGTGCCCCAGTGTTATACAGTGACAAACGCGTCCCCACCAGTATTGTACCCCAGTATTACACAGTAACCGGTCCCCACCAGTACTGTACCCCAGTGTTATACAGTGACAAACCAGTCCCCACAAGAACTGTACCCCAGTGTTATACAGTGACAGACCCGTCCCCACCACTGTATCCCAGTGTTATACAGTGACAGACCCATCCCCACCAGTACTGTACCCCAGTGTTATACAGTGACAGACCCATCCCCACCAGTACTGTACCCCAGTGTTATACAGTGACAGACCCAACCCCACCAGTACTGTACCCCAGTGTTATACAGTGACAGACCTGTCCCCACCAGTACTGTACCCCAATGTTATATAGTGACAGACCTGTCTCCTCCAGTACTGTACCCCAGTGTTATACAGTGACAGACCCGTCCCCACCAGTACTGTACCCCAGTGTTATACAGTGACAGACCCGCCCCCACCAATACTGTACCCCAGTGTTATACAGTGACAGACCCGCCCCACCAGTAATGTAACCCAGTGTTATACAGTGACAGACCCGACCCCCACCAGTACTGTAACCCAGTGTTATACAGTGAGACCTGCCCCACCAGTACTGTACCCCAGTGTTATACAGTGACAGACCCATCCCCACCAGTACTGTACCCGTGTTATACAGTGACAGCCCCATCCCCACCAGTACTGTACCCCAGTGTTATAGTGACAGACCTGTCCCCACCAGTACTGTACCCCAGTGTTATACAGTGACAGACCCATCCCCACCAGTACTATACCCCAGTGTTATACAGTGACAGATCCCGTCCCCACCAGTACTGTACCCCAGTGTTATACACTGACAGACCCATCCCCACCAGTACTGTACCCCAGTGTTATACAGTGACAGATCCCGTCCACACCAGTACTGTACCCCAGTGTTATACAGTGACAGACCCGTCCCCACCAGTACTGTACCCCAGTGTTATACAGTGACAGATCCCATCCCCACCAGTACTGTACCCCAGTGTTATACAGTGACAGACCCGTCCCCACCAATACTGTACCCCAGTGTTATACAGTGACAGACCCGTCCCCACCAGTACTGTACCCCAGTGTTATACAGTGACAGACCCGTCCCCACCAGTACTGTACCCCAGTGTTATACAGTGACAGACCTATCCCCACCAGTACTGTACCCCAGTGTTATACAGTGACAGACATGTCCCCTCCAGTACTGTACCCCAATGTTATACAGTGACAGACACGTTCCTACCAGTACTGTATCCCAGCATTATACAGTGAGAGACCTGTCCCTACCAGTACTGTACCCCAGTGTTACACAGTGACAGACCCGTCCCCACTAGTACTATACCCCAGTGTTATAGTGACAGACCTGTCCCCACCAGTACTGTACCCCAGTGTTATACAGTGACAGACCCGTCCCCACCAGTACTGTACCCCAGTGTTATACAGTGACAGATCTGTCCCCACCAGTACTGTACTCCAGTGTTACACAGTGACAGACCTGTCCCCACCAGTACTGTACCTGTGTTTTACAGTAATAGACCCGTCCCCACCAGTACTGTGCCCCAGTGTTATACAGTGACAAACGCGTCCCCACCAGTATTGTACCCCAGTATTACACAGTAACAAACCGGTCCCTACCAGTACTGTACCCCAGTGTTACACAGTGACAGACCCGTCCCCACCAGTACTATACCCCAGTGTTATAGTGACAGACCTGTCCCCACCAGTACTGTACCCCAGTGTTATACAGTGACAGACCCATCCCCACCAGTACTATACCCCAGTGTTATACAGTGACAGATCCCGTCCCCACCAGTACTGTACCCCAGTGTTATACAGTGACAGACCCATCCTCACCAGTACTGTACCCCAGTGTTATACAGTGACAGATCCCGTCCCCACCAGTACTGTACCCCAGTGTTATACAGTGACAGACCCATCCCCACCAGTACTGTACCCCAGTGTTATACAGTGACAGATCCCGTCCCCACCAGTACTGTACCCCAGTGTTATACAGTGACAGACCCGTCCCCACCAATACTGTACCCCAGTGTTATACAGTGACAGACCCGTCCCCAACAGTACTGTACCCCAGTGTTATACAGTGACAGACCCGTCCCCACCAATACTGTACCCCAGTGTTATACAGTGACAGGCCTGTCCCAACCAGTACTGTACCTCAGTGTTATACAGTGACAGACCCGTCCCCAGCAGTACTGTACCCCAGTCTTATACAGTGACAGACCTGTCCCCACCAGTACTGTACCCCAGTGTTATACAGTGACAGACCCTTCCCCACCACTGTACCCCAGTGTTATACAGTGACAGACCTGTCCCCACCAGTACTGTACCCCAGTGTTATACAGTGACAGACCCGTCCCCACCAGTACTGTACCACAGTGTTGGACAGTGTCAGACCTGTCCTAACCAGTACTGTACCCCAGTGTTATACAGTGACAAACCAGTCCCGACCAGAACTGTACCCCAGTGTTATACAGTGACAGACCCGTCCCCACCACTGTATCCCAGTGTTATACAGTGACAGACCCATCCCCACCAGTACTGTACCCCAATGTTATACAGTGACAGACCCGTCCCCACCAGTACTGTACCCCAGTTTTATACAGTGACAGATCTGTCCCCACCAGTACTGTACTCCAGTGTTACACAGTGACAGACCTGTCCCCACCAGTACTGTACCTGTGTTTAACAGTAATAGACCCGTCCCCACCAGTACCGTGCCCCAGTGTTATACAGTGACAAACGCGTCCCCACCAGTATTGTACCCCAGTATTACACAGTAACAAACCGGTCCCCACCAGTACTGTACCCCAGTGTTATACAGTGACAAACCAGTCCCCACCAGAACTGTACCCCAGTGTTATACAGTGACAGACCCGTCCCCACCACTGTATCCCAGTGTTATACAGTGACAGACCCATCCCCACCAGTACTGTACCCCAGTGTTATACAGTGACAGACCCATCCCCACCAGTACTGTACCCCAGTGTTATACAGTGACAGACCTGTCCCCACCAGTACTGTACCCCAATGTTATATAGTGACAGACCTGTCTCCTCCAGTACTGTACCCCAGTGTTATACAGTGACAGACCCGTCCCCACCAGTACTGTACCCCAGTGTTATACAGTGACAGACCCGCCCCCACCAATACTGTACCCCAGTGTTATACAGTGACAGACCCGCCCCACCAGTAATGTAACCCAGTGTTATACAGTGACAGACCCGACCCCCACCAGTACTGTAACCCAGTGTTATACAGTGAGACCTGCCCCACCAGTACTGTACCCCAGTGTTATACAGTGACAGACCCATCCCCACCAGTACTGTACCCGTGTTATACAGTGACAGCCCCATCCCCACCAGTACTGTACCCCAGTGTTATACAGTGACAGACCCATCCCCACCAGTACGGTACCCCAGTGTTATACAGTGACAGACCTGTCCCCTCCAGTACTGTACCCCAGTGTTATACAGTGACAAACCCGTCCTCAGCAGTACTGTACCCCAGTGTTATACAGTGACAGACCCGTCCCCACCAGTACTGTACCCCAGTGTTATACAGTGTCAGACCTGTCCCCACCAGTATTGTACCCCAGTGTTACACAGTAACAGACCTGTCCCCACCAGTACTGTACCCCAGTGTTATACAGTGAAAGACCTGTCCCCACCAATACTGTACCCCAGTGTTATACAGTGACAAACCAGTCCCCACCAGAACTGTACCCCAGTGTTATACAGTGACAGACCCGTCCCCACCACTGTATCCCAGTGTTATACAGTGACAGACCCATCCCCACCAGTACTGTACCCCAGTGTTATACAGTGACAGACCCAACCCCACCAGTACTGTACCCCAGTGTTATACAGTGACAGACCTGTCCCCACCAGTACTGTACCCCAGTGTTATATAGTGACAGACCTGTCTCCTCCAGTACTGTACCCCAGTGTTATACAGTGACAGACCCAACCCCACCAGTACTGTACCCCAGTGTTATACAGTGACAGACCTGTCCCCACCAGTACTGTACCCCAGTGTTATACAGTGACAGACCTGTCTCCTCCAGTACTGTACCCCAGTGTTATACAGTGACAGACCCGTCCCCACCAGTACTGTACCCCAGTGTTATACAGTGACAGACCCGCCCCCACCAATACTGTACCCCAGTGTTATACAGTGACAGACCCGCCCCACCAGTAATGTAACTCAGTGTTATACAGTGACAGACCCGACCCCCACCAGTACTGTAACCCAGTGTTATACAGTGAGACCCGCCCCACCAGTACTGTACCCCAGTGTTATACAGTGACAGACCCATCCCCACCAGTACTGTACCCCAGTGTTATACAGTGACAGCCCCATCCCCACCAGTACTGTACCCCAGTGTTATACAGTGACAGACCTGTCCCCTCCAGTACTGTACCCCAGTGTTATACAGTGACAAACCCGTCCTCACCAGTACTGTACCCCAGTGTTATACAGTGACAGACCCGTCCCCACCAGTACTGTACCCCAGTGTTATACAGTGTCAGACCTGTCCCCACCAGTATTGTACCCCAGTGTTACACAGTAACAGACCTGTCCCCACCAGTACTGTACCCCAGTGTTATACAGTGAAAGACCTGTCCCCACCAATACTGTACCCCAGTGTTATACAGTGACAGACCCGTCCCAACCAGTACTGTACCCCCGTGTTATACAGTGACAAACCCGTCCCCACCAGTACTGCACCCCAGTGTTATACAGTGAGAGACCTGTCTCCTCCAGTACTGTACCCGTGTTATACAGTGACAGACCTGTCCCCACCAGTACTGTACCCCAGTGTTATACAGTGACAGACCTGTCTCCTCCAGTACTGTACCCGTGTTATAGTGACAGACCTGTCCCCACCACTGTACCCCAGTGTTATACAGTGACAGACCCAATCCCACCAGTACTGTACCCCAGTGTTATACAGTGACAGACCTGTCCCCACCAGTACTGTACCCATGTTATACAGTGACAGACCATCCCCACCAGTACTGTACCCCAGTGTTATACAGTGAAAGACCCGTCCCCAACAGTAGAGTAACCCAGTGTTTACATTTCTAAATACTGACTCCAGGCCACAATCCACGTTTCAGGGGACAGAATTTAGACTTACACTGCCCGTATTCTTCACCTTTTACCTGGATGCCACTTTAAAAAGTCAGCATCCAGCAACAGATGCTATCCAAATCCCAGCACAAACACTGGCCTCTTAATAACTGAAGCAAACTGTCGACAAAACCTCCCGGACATTCAGACTGTCAATCTGAGGCTCTCAGGAGACATTCCTCATGTCCAGTTTGCTCCTGGGATGTGAGCACCTCTGGCAAGGTGATATTCATTCTCCACTCCCAGAGGCTCGGGAACATTCAGGAGTCGGGATCCTGTGGGTTTGGAGAGGGTGATGCTGTGAAGAGATGTGTGGGCGATGGAAATGCTCGGCGGGTCAGAATGGCTCATCACGGCTGGTCAGTTCCCTAAAGGACATGACATTACCGAACAAATTGGGGTTTTATCACAAACCTGCAACGTTCAAGTCATTAGCCTGCCCCTCCCACAATGTCTTTAATTCCTTTGGCCAACAGCCCACGGCAGGTTCTGAACTCAGCCCCTCTGGGTTGCTCAGTTTCAGAGACACTGTGTTACTGCCACCATCATTTGCTGGAGACAAGGGCACTGAATGTGAAGACAATTCTCCCAGTGAGAACAGACCCAGCATGACTGACTAATCAGATTCCTTTCTACTAAAAAGATGAAATAGTGCAGTGCTATTTTACATTTTGACTGATAAAATTATTCACGTCCGTCTTCTCACTGAACAAGGCACTTGCTGTCCATCAGCAATGCTCCTTGTGCCTTGCAGGGAATTGCCTGCTACCCTCAACAACACAAGGGTGAGTCGCTTTACAGGCGTCCAGGAACTGATGTGGATCACAGCACATGCTAACTCCCAGCAGACAGCACATCACTGCAGCAACGGCCACTCAGGGGCTTTTCTGTGTCAGTGCAAATGTGGAACGATTAACAACAATTCCCCCAAATCTAACTACCCTTTTAGACAGACGATTGCTTTTGCCCTCTGACCCCACCACTGGCCCAACCATCACTTAAACACCATGAGACACAGGAAGGAGTAGATCCACAACCAATTCCTGGCCACACGAAGATGGAGCAGCGCTGAGGGAGCGCCACATTGTCGGAGGGTCAGTGCTGAGGGAGTGCCGCACTGTCGGAGGGTCAGTGCTGAGGGAGTCAGTACTGAGGGAGTGCCGCATTGTTGGGAGGGTCAGTAGAGGGAGTGCCGCACTGTCGGAGGGTCAGTGCTGAGGGAGTGCTGCACTGTCGGAGGGTCAGTGCTGAGGGAGTGCCGCACTGTCGGAGGGTCAGTGCTGAGGGAGTCAGTACTGAGGGAGTGCCGCATTGTTGGGAGGGTCAGTAGAGGGAGTGCCGCACTGTCGGAGGGTCAGTGCTGAGGGAGTGCTGCACTGTCAGAGGGTCAATACTGAGGGAGTGCTGCACTGTCGGAGGGTCAGTATTGAGGGAGTGCCGCACTGTCGGAGGGTCAGTGCTGAGGGAGTGCTGCACTGTCAGAGGGTCAATACTGAGGGAGTGCTGCACTGTGGGAGGGTCAGTATTGAGGGAGTGCCGCACTGTCAGAGGGTCAGTACTGAGGGAGTGCCGCACTGTCAGAGGGTCAGTACTGAGGGAGTGCCGCACTGTCGGAGGGTCAGTGCTGAGGGAGTGCCGCACTGTCGGAGGGTCAGTATTGAGGGAGTGCTGCACTGTCAGAGGGTCAGTACTGAGGGAGCGCCGCAGTCGGAAGGTCAGTGCTGAGGGAGTGCTGCACTGTCAGAGGGTCAGTGCTGAGGGAGTGCCGCACTGTCAGAGGTGCAGTGCTGAGGGAGTGCCGCACTGTCGTATGGTAAGCGCTGAGGGAGCACCGCACTGTCAGAGGTGCAGTGCTGAGGGAGTGCCGCACTGTCAGAGGGCAGGCCCAAGGCAACTAATTAGAAAACAGGAATCTGACCCAGATCTCTAGCTCTCATAACTCATGAAAACAAAGCACAAACAGAGAGCAGAGTCAATGACTGCACGAGCCTCCTTGTTAATGAGTAATATACAGAACCTCGTTTCCATTTAAAATGTTTCCAAGCATGACACAACATTAGCGTGAGGAGCAGGGTAGAGGTAGTCTGATGCTCATTAAACAATAAAACAACATATTAGAGTAGCAGGGGATCAGCATGGTACATGGCATCACCTTCACAGACACTCATTAAACAGCTCAGTACATCCCACGGCAGCAGCTACAACAGATGCAATGTGAGGCCAACTGCTGGGCTCAGCACATGGCTAAGTGTACCTTGCGGCACAAAGCTGAGCCAGACACAGCCACAAAACGCGCAGTGGGGTTTTGTCAGGCCAGGCGATGACCCCCATGGTCGAATTGCTTGTCAACTCTCAAACAGAGAATGGCCTGTGGAGTGAGCTGTCAGAGGGTGCCTGCTGCTGCAGTGAGAGTCGGCTCCTTTACAAAGGGCAGCTGACTAAAAGGACGGTCGACAAGAAGGAACAGGCACTTTAGTCAGGCCCGAAGCACTTCACAGCCAGTGGAGTCTCGTCACTGCTGTCATCTGTAACACTGCAGCCAGATCAAGCAAACAGCACTGAGAGGTGAACAAGTGGCGTTTACACAGCATTTTTAACATTGTAGAAAATTCAAAGGAAGCTTGAAAGCAGCAAATTCAGACAAGAACTGAGAGCAAATCACCTCAGCTGTCACTAGGACAGGGGACCAGGAGAGTGGCCAGAGAGGTCGGTTTTCAGGGGCTTCTTAAAAGGAGAGAGAGAGGTGGAGAGAGAGGTGGAAAGATTTAAATCAGCTAAAGGCACAGCCTCCAATGATGGGTAAGCCATAAGACCAAAGACCAAAGACCAAATGATGCAGGAGCAGACGAAGGCCATTCGACTCTGCTCCACCATTCGACAATATCATGGCTGATCTGATAATCCTCAACACCACCTCCCTGCCGTTTCCCCATTATCCTTGATTCCCTCACTGATTAAAAACCTGTTTCCGAAGGTAATTTTTGAGGGTGGAAGATCACAGCTGGAGGAGCAAATCTGACTGTGGGTGGTATGTTGTTCAGGACACCAGGAACGTTGCTTTGTAACTTTTACAATCCCCTAAAGGGCAGACATCATTGCATTTATCATATTCCAAAATGCAGCTCCTCCAACAGTGCGGCACTCCCTCAGTACTGACCCTCCGACAGTGCAGCACTCCCTCAGTACTGACCGTCTGACAGTGCTGCACTCCCTCAGTACTGACCCTCCGACAGTGCGGCACTCCCTCAGTACTGACCGTCTGACAGTGCAGCACTCCCTCAGTACTGACCCTCCGACAGTGTGGCACTCCCTCAGTACTGACCCTCTGACAGTGCAGCACTCTCTCAGTACTGACCCTCTGACAGTGCGGCACTCCCTCAGTACTGACCCTCTGACAGTGCAGCACTCCCTCAGTACTGACCCTCCGACAGTGCGGCACTCTCTCAGTACTGACCCTCTGACAGTGCGGCACTCCCTCAGTACTGACCGTCTGACAGTGCGGCACTCCCTCAGTACTGACCCTCTGACAGTGCGGCACTCCCTCAGTACTGACCCTCCGACAGTGCGGCACTCCCTCAGTACTGACCCTCCGACAGTGCTGCACTCCCTCAGTACTGACCCTCCGACAGTGCGGCACTCCCTCAGTACTGACCCTCCGACAGTGCTGCACTCCCTCAGTACTGACCCTCCGACAGTGCTGCACTCCCTCAGTACTGACCCTCCGACAGTGCTGCACTCCCTCAGTACTGACCCTCCGACAGTGCTGCACTCCCTCAGTACTGACCCTCCGACAGTGCTGCACTCCCTCAGTACTGACCCTCCGACAGTGCGGCACTCCCTCAGTACTGACCCTCCGACAGTGCTGCACTCCCTCAGTACTGACCCTCTGACAGTGCTGCACTCCCTCAGTACTGACCCTCCGACAGTGCTGCACTCCCTCAGTACTGACCCTCTGACAGTGCTGCACTCCCCTCAGTACTGACCCTCTGACAGTGCTGCACTCCCTCAGTACTGACCCTCTGACAGTGCGGCACTCCCTCAGTACTGACCCTCCGACAGTGCGGCACTCCCTCAGTACTGACCCTCCGACAGTGCGGCACTCCCTCAGTACTGACCCTCTGACAGTGCAGCGCTCCCTCAGTACTGACCCCTCCAACAGTGCTGCACTCCCTCAGTACTGACCCTCTGACAGTGCGGCACTCCCTCAGTACTGACCCTCCTGACAGTGCAGCACTCCCTCAGTACTGACCCTCTGACAGTGCAGCGCTCCCCTCAGTACTGGACCCTCCGACAGTGCGGCACTCCCTCAGTACTGACCCTCTGACAGTGCTGCACACCCTCAGTACTGACCCTCCGACAGTGCGGCACTCCCTCAGTACTGACCCTCTGACAGTGCTGCACACCCTCAGTACTGCCCCTCTTACACTGTGGTGCTCCCCCCACTGCCACAGTGGGAGTTCCTCCCTGAGCCACAGCCGACATGAGCAGCACAAACACAGGAGAAGTGATTAATTGTAAATGATGTCACCAGGACAATGGTAAAATTCAACGCAAACAAGTCCCCATGACGGATGTGAAGCGGGGTGGGCAGGGCTGAGGGGGGAGCGGCCGAGGGGGGAGCGGGCCCGAGGGGGGAGCGGAGGCCGAGGGGGGAGCGGCCGAGGGGACGCGACAGAAATGGGGATGGGGAGGGCGAGGGCGGAAAGGGGAGGGGGGGTCGAGAAGGCAAGGCTGGGGGGTCGAGGGGGCAGGGAGGGG
>JANJGN010000033.1:3702748-3705248 GCA_026770705.1 Isurus oxyrinchus
TCTCTCTCTCTCTGTTTGTCTCTCTCTCTCTCTCTCTCTGTTTGTCTCTCTCTCTCTCTGTTTGTCTCTCGCTCTCTCTCTGTTTGTCTCTCTCTCTCTGTTTGTCTCTCGCTCTCTCTCTCTGTTTGTCTCTCTCTCTCTCTGTTTGTCCTCTCTCTCTCTCTGTTTGTCTCTCTGACTCGCTCTCTCTCTCTGTTTGTCTCTCTGACTCTCTCTCTCTGTTTGTCTCTCGCTCTCTCTCTCTGTTTGTCTCTCTCTCTCTCTCTCTGTTTGTCTCTCTCTCTCTCTGTTTGTCTCTCTGACTCTCTCTCTCTGTTTGTCTCTCGCTCTCTCTCTCTCTCTGTCTCTCGCTCTCTCTCTCTGTTTGTCTCTCACTCTCTCTCTCTGTTTGTCTCTCGCTCTCTCTCTCTGTTTGTCTCTCACTCTCTCTGTTTGTCTCTCTCTCTCTCTCTGTTTGTCCTCTCTCTCTCTCTGTTTGTCTCTCTCTCTCTCTGTTTGTCTCTCGCTCTCTCTCTCTGTTTGTCTCTCGCTCTCTCTCTCTGTTTGTCTCTCACTCTCTCTCTCTGTTTGTCTCTCTCTCTCTCTGTTTGTCTCTCTCTCTCTCTGTTTGTCTCTCTCTCTCTCTCTGTTTGTCTCTCTCTCTCTCTGTTGTCTCTCTCTCTCTCTCTCTGTTTGTCTCTCTCTCTCTCTGTTTGTCTCTCTGACTCTCTCTCTCTGTTTGTCTCTCGCTCTCTCTCTCTCTCTGTCTCTCGCTCTCTCTCTCTGTTTGTCTCTCACTCTCTCTCTCTGTTTGTCTCTCGCTCTCTCTCTCTGTTTGTCTCTCACTCTCTCTGTTTGTCTCTCTCTCTCTCTCTGTTTGTCTCTCTCTCTCTCTGTTTGTCTCTCTCTCTCTCTGTTTGTCTCTCGCTCTCTCTCTCTGTTTGTCTCTCGCTCTCTCTCTCTGTTTGTCTCTCGCTCTCTCTCTCTGTTTGTCTCTCTGACTCTCTCTCTCTGTTTGTCTCTCGCTCTCTTCTCTCTGTTTGTCTCTCTCTCTCTCTCTCTGTTTGTCTCTCTCTCTCTCTGTTTGTCTCTCTGACTCTCTCTCTCTGTTTGTCTCTCGCTCTCTCTCTCTCTCTGTCTCTCGCTCTCTCTCTCTGTTTGTCTCTCACTCTCTCTCTGTTTGTCTCTCACTCTCTCTCTCTGTTTGTCTCTCGCTCTCTCTCTCTGTTTGTCTCTCACTCTCTCTGTTTGTCTCTCTCTCTCTCTCTGTTTGTCTCTCTCTCTCTCTGTTTGTCTCTCTCTCTCTCTGTTTGTCTCTCTCTCTCTCTCTCTGTTTGTCTCTCGCTCTCTCTCTCTGTTTGTCTCTCGCTCTCTCTCTCTGTTTGTCTCTCACTCTCTCTGTTTGTCTCTCTCTCTCTCTCTGTTTGTCTCTCTCTCTCTCTGTTTGTCTCTCTCTCTCTCTGTTTGTCTCTCACTCTCTCTCTCTGTTTGTCTCTCTCTCTCTCTGTTTTGTCTCTCTCTCTCTCTGTTTGTCTCTCTCTCTCTCTCTGTTTGTCTCTCTCTCTCTCTGTTTGTCTCTCTCTCTCTCTGTTTGTCTCTCGCTCTCTCTCTCTGTTTGTCTCTCGCTCTCTCTCTCTGTTTGTCTCTCGCTCTCTCTCTCTGTTTGTCTCTCGCTCTCTCTCTCTGTTTGTCTCTCACTCTCTCTCTCTGTTTGTCTCTCTCTCTCTCTGTTTGTCTCTCTCTCTCTCTGTTTGTCTCTCTCTCTCTCTCTCTGTTTGTCTCTCGCTCTCTCTCTCTGTTTGTCTCTCGCTCTCTCTCTCTGTTTGTCTCTCGCTCTCTCTCTCTGTTTGTCTCTCGCTCTCTCTCTCTGTTTGTCTCTCGCTCTCTCTCTCTGTTTGTCTCTCGCTCTCTCTCTCTGTTTGTCTCTCGCTCTCTCTCTCTGTTTGTCTCTCTCTCTCTCTCTCTGTTTGTCTCTCTCTCTCTCTCTCACTTTCTGAGCTGCTATTCCAGAGGTGATGACTTCTGTTGCCAGATGAATCTCCAGGGCCACCTTGCTGCCCCTCACACAGACCCTCACACAGCCCCTCACACAGACCCTCACACAGCCCCTCACACAGCCTCTCACACAGCCCCTCACACAGCCCCTCACACAGCGTCACACAGCCCCTCACACAGCCCCTCACACAGCCCCTCACACAGCCCCTCACACAGCCTCACACAGCGTCACACAGCCCCTCACACAGCCTCACACAGCCTCACACAGTGTCACACAGCCTCACACAGCCCCTCACACAGCCCCTCACACAGCGTCACACAGCCCCTCACACAGCCCCTCACACAGCCTCACACAGCCCCTCACACAGCCCCTCACACAGCCTCACACAGCCCCTCACACAGCCTCTCACACAGCCTCACACAGCCCCTCACACAGCGTCACACAGCCCCTCACACAGCCTCACACAGTCCCTCACACAGCCCCTCACACAGCCTCACACAGCCCCTCACACAGCCTCTCACACAG